>JAPYXV010003450.1:0-12246 GCA_028533065.1 Trachops cirrhosus
ATAGTAAAATGACAGCAAACTCACAATTACTAACAACCATACCTAAAACAAAAACAAAAACAAACTAAGCAAACAACTAGAACAGGAACAGAACCACAGAAATGGAGATCACGTGGAGGGTTAGCAACAGGGGAGTGGGAGGAGGAGAGAAGAGGGGAAGGTACGAAGAATAAGTACCATAGATGGTAGGGAGAAAATAGACAGGGGGAGGGCAAGAATAGTATGGGAAATGTAGAAGCTAAAAGAACTTATGACACATGGACATGAACTAGAGGGGGAGAATGTGGGTGGGGGGGGTTGTGCAGGGTGGAGGGGAGTGAAGGGGGGAAATGGGACAACTGTAATAGCATAATCAATAAAATATATTTTTAAAAAAAGAAGTTGTAGAAGAAATGTAACTCTAAGAGATTCAGATTTGAAATTGAAGCCAAGCTACAGGGGCCATGCAATGCCTCATAGCAAAATGCCTAGAACATTCAAATCAATGGTAATTAGCCTTTGAAGGCCACCATTTCTGTGACTCCAGCCCAGTTTTCAATTATCAGCACTTGGGTTATCCACGTGCACTGATACAAATGTTGACTCTGCAGCTTATTGTTCCCTGACATTCAGGGCACAGCTGGATCTCTTCTCTCCAGCAGCTTCTGCATGCTTAGGAACTGAAGACTAAAATGTTTGGATACAGAGAGATCTTTTACTTGTTGAGAACAATCAGGATTCACTATGTTGGGTGAGGCTTTGGAAAGGAATGGGAGAAGATATTTATTTCTTGAGTATGTCTCACATGCCAAGCACTATATTAGGAGCTTCATGTAAATTCTCTCTCTTAATAAGCCCAATATCTTGGTTCTCTTATTTATTCTGTTGACTGTAATAAACACCAGAAACTAAGGATGATAAAAATGTTGGCAGTAAAATGAGAGCTGCTGGAGCAGAAAGCAAACAAATTAGTGTGGGGAAAGTGCACTACTGGGAAACTCACCTGCTTGTCCATAGACTGATGAGGACCAAGGCTGGACCCACTGGATGAGTCATGTCTGTCCTCATGATCTGTAGTGGCAGCCCCTCACATCAAGAATGGGGGTTGGCCCTTCCCCACTGCATGGGAACCCCCTCATTGGTCACTGTGGAGTCAGTAAAGCCAAGAATGAAGCCCCAGCCCCAGGCAGGCCAGTACCCATCCCAAGGCAATTTCTTCATGGGCCCTGGTCATAAGTAGGAGCAGGTGGTCCTGCAGTGTTTAGATGAGGGCACAGCTTCCTCAGCACCAGAGCCATCACCGGGAGACTCTGGGATCCGACGCAGAGGCCAGGCTCTGCTGATGGAGGAAGGAGCACCCCAGGGAAAGGACAGCCTTTATTTAGGTAGTGACTGAACACACAGGCCTCTGAGATCCGGAGCCCTGACAAGAGCCCAGGGACCAACCACACTCCCTCTGTTCTGCAGTGCAGACAGGCAGCACCCCAGCACTAGGGGCACAACCCTTTCCTTCCTGATGGCCACCCTACAGCACACCCTCCTGTGTGGAAAGAACAAAACTGTCTGTTTCAGAGAACACAATTCACAGCATGTTAGTTAGGGGCAAGCTGTAGGTTCTTCTTGTTCCATGCCTCTCAACCACACAGCACAACCACCTGGAGAAGTTTGTAAAATCAGATGCCAAGCCCTTACCCTAGCCTATATAATCAGAAACTTCAGGGGTAGAGTCTAGGTTCCCAAACTTTGAAAAGTGGTCCTAACATGCACTAAAGATGGAGAACCACTGATCAATTATCAAGTCCCCTGCAAGCTTTTCCTCTTCATGACAGAGTTTTTCTCAACTGTGCCAGCTCATGCGGACCTGGACCCTGGGCATTCAGTATGTGGCCAGGTCTGGTAGGGGGTTTTCCACAGCAGGTAAGGAGCAGAGCCTGGGAGACCCCATGCCCTAGACCTCTGCCTTGGTAAGGGGCGGAGAGCCAGGCTCAGTGGCCCACATGCCTGGAACTGGCCTCAGAAGAGAGGTGACAACAGAGGCACTGTAGAAGTGATGTCAGTTCACCTAGTTCATCTCCTGGCTGGTGCTAAAGAACCCCGGGGTCTGGAGGACAGGCCAGTACACAACTCTCTGGCAGAGGGCTAAGAGCAGAGGTCAGGTAATTTGCCAAAAGGGCAGGCTGCTCGGGAGATATCCAGACCATGATAGCTCACCTTCCAGGTAATAACAGTAGGCAACTCCCTTCTGAGCCCACCACCAAAGCACCGTCCACCTATTCTTCTCACAGTAGAGGATAATAGGAGATCTTTTGAGAGCTGACAGACACCCCCAAAACCAGGCCCCTGTGGGACCACCCAGAAATCAGAATTTTCTGTTCCTTTCTCTGCCCCTAAATGGATGGGTTTCCCACAAGGACACTGCCAATTCATCCTTCTGCAGAGTTAGATCTCACAGAAGATAAAACTGAGACCCAAAAGCCAAAAAGTGGCCCTCCCAGAGTGGCACAGGAGTCAAAGTCACATGGTGGGTGTGCACTCTGAGTCTCCCACCCATGCTATCCACCTCTGAAATGAGGGATTTGGTGCCCCTTATACCCAGCTCCAGAAAGCCATGAAGTGTTAGAAATGGAGGGACCCCAGAAGGAAAAAGGGAACAGATACCTGTCCACCTTATAACAGTTATCTACCTTAGGGCTGCTTTAGACCCACCCACACTTCATGTTGAGGATGAAGACATCCCCAGAGCAGGGATCACACAGAACCAGAGCTGGAGGAGCTCCCGCACATTGCCTGACTTTCCACTTCTCATACCACTGCTGCCCTGGGTATCCAGAGCGTCACAGCTGTCCTGCTCAACCCAAAGAGCATTTCCCACCTGAGGTGAACAGGAGAGCTTGTCATATAGCAACAGGCTGGGGAGGGGTTCAGCTGATATAGTGACCCCTGGAATGCATGTACCTGCAGACAAGACTTTATTCCAGCTGTCCCCAACTTCTGAGAAAGCCCCACCCCTCCACTCTGCTAACCAAATCACCGTTCTCCTTAAAGCCTGAGCACCAATACTCACCAGAATCAGAGTTGCCTTCCCTGCCTGCCCCACACCCCTCCCCAGCACTCCCCCTCCCCGACCCCAGGTGCAAGCCCACTCTTTTCAATCATGTTTGGCGCAGTCTGTGTCTGCCTCTTCTTCCCCACTAGACTACATGATCTTTGAGGGCAGGAACTCTAAAATATCCTTCTCTGCATCATTTGTTCCTTCTTGCCCAGCAAGCATAGAACATGGCTACATATATCATCTGTGTGTGTGTGTGTGTGTGTGTGTGTGTGTGTGTGTGTGTGTGTGTGTATATATAAAGTTAGAGTGGGTCAGGCTGTGATAACATATGCCTTCAAAAGTGGAATGGCCCTGGCAAGGTGGCTCAGTTGACTGGAGCATTGTCCCATGCACAAAAAGGTCATGGGTTCAATTCCCATTTAGGGCGCATACCTAGGTTGTAAGTTTGGTCCCTGTTCGGGCGCATTCCAGAGGCAACAAATTTAACCAGTTTATATTTCTCTCTCTCTCTCTCCTCTTCCTTTCTAAAATCAATAAATGTATCCTCGGGTGAGGATTTTTTTAATGTTTTTTTTAAAAAGTGGAATGGTTCAAACACAGAAGTTTATATACAATTCAATGGCCCTGTAGGTAGGTAACTCTTTAGGCACCAGCCTCTCCCATGTTATGGCTCCTCCACCCCCAGGGCCCCATGTTGGCTGCACCAAGCCACAGCTTCAGGAAAGCCCCTTCACCAAAACAGCACTTCCAGAGGGCCAGGAAGTGAGGTCTAGCCATGCCCAGAAAGGAGGATACAGACATGGCTTAACAATTGTGCCACCACAGCCTAAACAGGATGCTCAAGCTGGCTCATCAGTTAAAGTTTGGGGCTTGGAGCCCAGCAGGGCTCTCTCCTCTCTTCGGTCCTCAGTTTCTTTGCGAATAAATGGGCATGAATCACCAGGCTTTCCTGCCAGTTATGTTGGTGATGAGAGCCAAATGATGCTGCAGTTCCTACAGAATTTATTCCCCCAAGTACTTGACAAACAATAGGGCTTTGCATACCATTAGTGACTGATTACCATGATGGGCTCTGCCTCCTGTTTGGCTCCTGGTCTCCAACACCTCTGCCTCTGGAATGTTCCCCCAAGCAAGGGACCTATAGCTGGTGGGTGCTGGGCCTCCCTCATTGGCTGTGCCAGGGTTCCCAGAGCCATGCAGTGGGCTGGGGGTGGGGGGAGGATAGGCTCTCTTTCACTAGGAAAGGAGTGGCTGCATCTCCTTGCAGGTTCCCTTTGGGTCTTGCCTGAGGAGGTATAAGGGATAATTTGGAATTTAGAGTGCAGCACTCCCTGGGGGTTGGAACTGGCTTTGCTTTATTGTTGCGATGCTGGTGCAATGGACAGCGAGAGGTTGCAGAACAGAGAGCCTGCCCACCTCTGCATATTGTGACTCAGAGATTCCTTCCCTGAAGAATTAGCAGAGGATGGGGCAGCACATGGATGAGGAGAAGGCTCTGAGGGGGATGCAAGGAGGGCTCCTCTGCCTACCTGTAGCTGCCAGAGACTGACAGAAGCAGTCCTGCCCAGCCCAGCCTGGGGTGCTCTTGAGAGGTACCTCCAGACTGGAATCTGACTGATCAGTACCCATAAACGAGGACCCCAACTCACCCCCAGCTCTAGAAACCTGGGCACAAGCTTGCAATGGGCCTATTAATAGTCCCTGGGTATGGTCGGCTGACAGTAGCGGATAGGATTTGGAAAGTTCTTACTGTTCCAGGATGTATGTGAACTTTGAGTGCTCACTTAGTAGCAGCAGTATGAGTCTGAGTGGATTCCTTAACCTTATTTTCCCCATTTGGGGAAGAGGATGCTAAAACAGTAGCTGTCTCCCAAGGCTGTTCTCAAGAATAAGTAAGACAGCATCTGTGCAAGCACTGGGCTTCCCACACTGTTAACATGGTTGCATTTGACCCAGAGATACCAGCATGCAGAGGGACTTTTTCCTCCCTCTGCCCCAGGGCAAAATGTAATTGACCCAACATTCTGAGAGAAGAGGGGCTTTCAGGCCCTCTGGGAAGGTCTATTTATACCTGCACTTGAACAAGCAGAGGGAAAACTTGATCAACAATATCTTATCTAATTAAAAGGGCATGGCAGATAACTCATCTTTATTCTCCTTCATTTGACAAGGACTTGCTTGCCTTCATACTGAATTTTAATTTTTTAAAATTTTTTAAATTTTGTATTAGTTTCAGGTATACAGCATAATGGTTACACAATCATACACTCTACAATATCCCACCCCCCCTTACTTGCAGTACCCACCTGGCCTCATATATAGTTTTTTTTTACAGAAACAACCCCCTCCCTTAGGGTTTCTTTTTACTATGGTTCTTCTTTGCTAACCAACTTGTTAGGAATTGTGGCTCTCAATGCCAGAGTTTGGTAAAAAGGAAAGGAACTATTTATTCAAAAGTTATATAGGTTTAGAATAATGGCAGAATGTCATCATTAAATCCCAAAATCCCTTTAAAACACTGACAAACACACACACACAGTCCTGCCTCCTCTTGCCAAACCAGTCCAGTCTGGGGTATCGTATCTCAGAAAAAGAAATAGAAGTCCATAGCTTAGCTATACTCCCGTTCTTAATCCAAAACCTCATCCTCATGGTGGGCCAGTGGGAATCCTCCATCCTTTCAAACCGCTAAGAGAGAGCTCCAAATGGCTGCTACATCTTGCTTTCCTGCTTCCTAAAGCACGTGGTCAAGAGAGCCCTCTCTCCACTCCCAAATCTACCTGGCTAAGCCCCCGCATGGCTGCCATGCCTGGGTTTAAATCCTGGCACAAATCTTCCTCTGTAACCCCATTTCTGACTCCTCCCACAATCAGTTACACCTGCTAGCACTTCCGTATTCTCTGCCATTCTTGGATGCCATAGTTAGGCCATGCAAACATGGCCCCGTGGTGTGGAGCTAACCATCTCCAAGTTCTGGTGCAAGCGCTGTAGTGGCTGGGAGATGGGGGCTGGAGGTTACCTCAAGGGTCAAAGTCATGCATATCTCCCTGGCTCAGTACAGGTTGTGAAGCTAGCCTGCTGTTATTGACATGCAAAAATAACTCTCAATCCCTGTGCTGCTGCTTTTCCCAGCCCCCAAACTAGGCTTGTGGGGGGCCCTAGGGCCTCTCAGCCTACACCACATTAAGCCTACACCCCATTACATTATAATATCATTGACAATATTCCCTATGCTGCACTTTACATCCCTGTCACTATTTGTCATCTACTGATTTCTATTTCTTAATTTCTTCACCTTTTTCACCCAGTTCCCCAATCTCCTTCCTCTCTGGCAACCATAAGTCTGTTTTGCTTCTATTTAGTTAGTTTATTTGTTCTTTAGATTCTACATGTAAGTGAAAGTGAAATCATATGGTATTTTTCTTTCTCTAATTGACTTATTTCACTTACCATAATACCTTCTGGGTCCTTTCATGCTACCACAAATGGTAAGATTTCATTCTTTTTTTATGGCCAAGTGGTATTATTATATATTATATATGTACCACTACTCTTTTATCCACTCATCTATTTTTTAATTATATTTTATTGACCATGCTATTACAGTTGTCCCTATTTTTCCCCTTTTGCCTCCTTCCACCCAGTACCCCCTACTCCCTCAGGCAATTCCCACACCATTGTTCATGTCCATGGGTCATACATATAAGCTCTTTGGCTACTCCATTTCCTATACTGTACTTGACATCCCCATGGCTATTCTGTAACCACCTATTTGTACTTCTTAATCCCCTCACCTCCTCATGCATTCCCCCATATCACCCTTCCATCTGGCAACCATCAAAATGTTCTCCATATCCATGATTCTATCTCTGTTCTTGTTTGCTTAGGTTTTTTTTTTTAGATTCAACTGTTGATAGACTTGTATTTTTTGCCATTTTATGGTTCATAGTCTCGATATTCTTCTTTTTCTTAAATAAGTCTCTTTAACATTTCATATAATAATGGTTTGATGATAATGAACTCCTTTAGTTTTTCCTTGTTTGGGAAACTCTTTATCTGTCCTTCAATTCTAAATGATAGCTTTGCTAGGTAGAGCAATCTTGGCTGTAGGTCCTTGCTTTTCATGACTTTGAATATTTCTTGCCAATCCATTCTAGCCTGCAAAGTTTGAGAAATCAGCTGATAGAAAGACATGCAAGTCTAGGAAGCACAGAGAATCCCAACAAGATGGATTGCAAAGAGGCCCACTCCAAGGCACATCATAATTAAAATGCCAAAGGTTAAATACAAAGAGAGACTCTTAAAAGCAGCAAGAGAAAAGCAGTTAGTTACCTACAGGGGAGTTCTCATAGACTGTCAGCTGATTTCTCCACTCAACTATTTTTTTAATTTTTTATTTTAGAGAGAGGGGAAAAAAGGGAGAAAGAGAGGGAGAGAAACATCGATGTGAGAGAGAATATCAATTGGCTGCCTTCTGCAAACAACCCAACTGAGAATGGAGCATTGAGCTCACAACCCAGGCATTGCCCTGACTGGGAATCAAATCAGTGACCTTTGATTTGTGGGACAATGCCCAACCAACTGAGCCACACTAGCCAAAGTTCTACTCATCTATTGATGGGCACTTGAGTTGCTTCCATATCTTGACTATTGTAAATAATGCTGCAATGCACATAAGTGTGCCTAAATTCTTTTGAATTAGTATTTTGGGTTTCTTCAGATATATCTCCAGAAGTGGAATCACTGGATCATAAGGCAATTCCATTTTAAATTTTTTGACAAACCTCCATACTGTTTTCCATAGTGGTTGCACCAATCTGCATTCTCACCAACAGAAGCACATCCTTGTCTCCACATCCTCACCAACACTTGTTTTTTGATGATTTATTGATGATAGCTATTCTGACAGGTGTGAGGTGATATCTCATTGTGGTTTTAACTTGCATTTCTCTGATGATTATTGACATTGAGCATCTTTTCATATGTCTACTGACCATGTATATGTCCTCTTTGGAAAAGTGACTATGCAGGTCTTCTGCCAATTTTTTAATTGGATTGTTTTGGTTTTTATGTCAAGTTGTATGAGCTCTTTATAAATTTTGTATACTAGCCCCTTATCAGATATATCATTAGCGAATATCTTCTTCCATTCAGGAGATTGTCTTTTCGTTTTGTTGATGGTTTCCTTTGCTGTGCAAAACCTTTTCAGTTTGTTGTAGTCCCTTTGTTTATTTTTTATTTTGTTTCCCTTGCCTGGGGAGATATATCAGAAAACATATTGCTAAGAGAAATGTCTGAGATTTTACTGCCTATGTTTTCTTCTAGTAGTTTTATGGTTTTGAGTCTTACATTTGTCTTTAATCTATTTTGAGTTTTTCTTGTCTAGCTTTAATTTTTCAATTTTGCAACAAAAATGTTTTGTGCAATTTTCCCAACACCATTTTTTGAATAGACTACCTTCCTTTGTCAAATATTAATTGACCATATAGGCATTGCTTTATTTCTGGGCTCTCTATTCTGTTTTATTGATCTATGTGTCTGTTTTTATCCCAGTACCACTGCAAACAATGGCAGTTTTACTTACTCCTTTCCAATTTGGATGACTTTTATTTCTTTTTCTTGTCTGATTGCTGTAGCTAGGACTTCCGGTACTATGTTGAATAAGAATGGTGAAAGCAGACATCCCTGTTCCTGATCTTAAGGGAAACGCTATTAGTTTCTCCCCATTGAGTATGATGTTAGCTGTGGGTTTGTCATATGTGGCATTTATTATGTTGAGATATGTTTCCTCTAGTCCCACTTTGTTGAGAGTTTTTTTCATAAATGGGTGCTGGATTTTGTCAAATGCTTTTTCTGCATCTATTGATATTGTCATATAATTTTTATCCTTCACTTTGTTTTCATGGTGTATCACATTAATTGATTTGTGGATATTGTACAAATTTGCATCCCAGGAATAAACCCCACTTGATCATGGTGTATGATCTTTTTAATGTATTGCTAAATTCAGTTTGCTAATATTTTGTTGAGGATTTTAGCATCTATGTTAATCAGGGTTATTGGCCTATAATATTCTTTCATTATATCTTTATGTGGTTTTGTAATCAGGATAATGTTGGCCTCATAAAATGAGCTTGGGAGTCTTCCCTCCTCTTGAATTTTTTGGAATAGATTGAGAAGGATATGTTTTAATTCTTCTTTGAAAGTTTGGTAAAAATCACCTGTGAGTCTATTCAGTCCAGGACTTTTATTTATTGGAAGTTTTATTATTATTATTATTATTATTAGTAGTAGTAGTAGTAGTAGTAGTAGAAGTAGTAGTATTGCTTCCATTTTGTTAGTTGTAATAGGTCTGTTCACATTTTCTGTTTTTTCTTAATTCAGTTTTGGAAGATTGTATGTTTCTAGGAAATTATCCCATTCTTCCAGATTGTCCAATTTGTTGACATATAGTTGTTCATAACATTTTCTTATAATCCTTTGTATTTTTGTGGTGTCATTTTTTACTTCTCTTTCATTTTTTATTTTATTTATTTGGGCTCTCTTTTTCTTGATGAGTGTGATTAAAGGTTTATCAATTTTATTTATCTTTTCAAAGAATTAACTCTTGGTTTCATTGATCTTTTGTATTTTTTAGACTCTGTTTTGTTTATTGCTGCTCTGATCTTTATTATTTTCTTTCTTCTACTCATTTTGGACTTTGTTGTTTATTTCCAGTTCCTTTAGATGTAAGGCTAGATTGTTTATTTGAAATTTTTCTTGTTTCTTAAAATAGGCCTGCATTGCTATGAATTTCCCCCCTAGGACTGCCTTTGCTGTGTTCCATAGATTTGGGGTTGTTGTGTTTTCATTTTCGTTTGTCTCAAGGCATCTTTTGATTTCTTCCTCAATCTCATTGTTAACCCATTCATTGTTTAGTAGCAAGTTATTTAGCCTCCGTGTGAGTGTGCTTCTCATTACTTTCTTGTAATTGATTTCTAGTTTCATACCATTGTTGTTGGAAGAGGCTTGATTTAATTTTAATCTTCTTAAATTTATTGAGATTTGTTTTGTGTTCTAACATGATCTATTCTAGAAAATGTTTCATGTGCACTTGAAAAGAATGTATATCCTGCTGCTTTGGGGTGAAATGCTCTGAACACATCAATTAAATCCACCTGGTCTAATGTGTCATTTAAAGCCACTCTTTCCATGTTGATTTTCTGTCTGGAAGATTTATCCACTGATGTCAATGGGTTATTAAAATCCCCTAAAATAAATGCATTACTGTTGATGTCTCCATTTATGTCCATTAAGATTTGCTTTATAGCCCTGGCTGGGTGGCTCAGTGGGTCGGAGCATTATCCCATACACCAAAATGTTCGAGGTTCAATACATGTTCAGGGCTCATATGGGTAGCAACCAATTGATGTTTCTCTTTCTCACACATTGATGTTTCTCTCTCTCTCTCTCTCTCTCTCTCTCTCTCTCTCTCTCTCTCTTTCTCTCTCTCTCTTTCTCTCAAATCAATAAACATAACCTTGGGTGAGGATATGAAAAAGATTTGCTTTACATATTTAGGTACTCTTATGTTGGGGAGCATAAGCATTATCATCTTGTTCGATTAATCCTTTTATTATTATGTCCTTTTTTGTCTCTTATTATAGCCTTTGTTTTAAAGTCTATTTTGTCTGATATACATATTGCTACCCCAGAATTTTTTTGTTTCCATTTGCATGAAATATATTTTTCCATTCCTTTTAGTCTGTGTATGTCTTTTGTTCTGGAATGGTCTTTTGTAGAAAATGTATAATATATATGGGTCATGTTTTCTTATCCATTCAGCTACACAGTCTTTTGATTGGAGCATTTAATCCATTTACATTTAAAGTAAAACTATGTGCCTCTCTTCCTTCCTTCCTTTCTTTCTTCCTTCCTTTAGATTTTTTCTCATCTGGGAAGCTCTTTATTAGTCCTTTAAATTTAAATGATAGCCTCGCTGGACAGAGTAATCTTGGTTGTGGGCCCTTCCTTTTCATCACTTTGAATATTTCGTGCCACTCCCTTCTGGCCTGGAATGTTTCTGTTGAAAAATCAGCTGATGGTCTTATGGGAGCTCCTTTATATATAACTGTCTTTCTCTTGCTGCTTTTAAAATTCTCTCTGTCTTTAACCTTTGGCATTTTAATTATGATGTGTCTTGGTGTAGGCCTCTTTGGGTTCATTTTGTGTAGGTCTCTGCACTTTCTGGATTCATGTGTCCTTTTCCTTCACCAGGTTAGGGAAGTTTTCAGTCACTATTTCTTCAGGTAGGGTCCTAATCTCTTGTTCTCTCTCTTATTCTCTTGTTCTTATGGTGTGGATGCTGTTATGCTTGATGTTGTCCCAAAGGTCCCTTAAACTAGCCTCATTTAAAAATCTTTTTTCTTTCTGATGCTCTGATCAGGTGTTTTCTGCTACCTTGCCTACCAAATTGCTGATTTGATCCTCTGCTTCATCTAAGCTGCTGTTGATTCCTTCTAGTGTATTCTTCATATCAGATATTTTTTTATTTTTTCAATTTTTTATTTTTTTAAATATATTATATTGATTATGCTATTACAGTTGTCCTATTATCCCCCCTTCATTCCCCTCCATCCTGAATACCCTCTCCCACCCACATTCCCCACCTTTAGTTCATGTCCATGTGTCATAATTTCTTTAGCTTCTACATTTCCCCTACTATTCTTGCCCTCCCCCTGTCTATTTTCTACCTACCATCTATGCTACTTATTCTCTGTACCTTTCCCCCTCTCTCCTCCTCCCACTCCCCTGTTGCTAACGCTCCATGTGATCTCCATTTCTGTGGTTCTGTTCCTATTCTAGTTGTTTGCTTAGTTTGTTTTTGGTTTTGTTTTTAGGTTCGGTTGTTGATAGTTGTGAGTTTGTTGTCATTTTGCTGTTCATAGTTTTGATCTTCTTTTGCTCAGATAAGTCCCTTTAACATTTCATACAATAAGGGCTTGGTGATGATGAACCCCTTTAACTTGACCTTATCTGAGAAGCACTTGATCTGCCCTTCCATTCTAAATGAAAGCTTTGCTGGATAGAGCAATCTGGAGTGTAGGTCCTTGCCTTTCATGACTTGGAATACTTCTTTCCAGCCCCTTCTTGCCTGTAAGGTCTCTTGTGAGAAATCAGCTGACAGTCTCATGGGAACACCTTTGTAAGTGACTGTCCCCTTATCTCTTGCTGCT
>JAPYXV010003451.1:0-12244 GCA_028533065.1 Trachops cirrhosus
GGACCTGAGGCATAAGATATGTAAAATCCTGTGAGACCTGCTTGCTAGGATGCTCTTGATGTGTACGCTCTGGCAGGAAACTAGACTAATCATGTACCTGTCAGGTAATACCAGCCCCAAAACCCAGCGTGAGACTTTTGAACCCTATGTAAATTATCTACCTGTTTTGATCTTTTCTGCTAGACAATGAATCCACATTCTGTATCTGTTCACCTACCCAATACTACCTAATAAAAGCCTATTGAGGCGGCGGCTCAGGGCGCTCTCCTTTGAGAGAGTGGCCAGGCCACTCGGAGGCACCCTCCCCTTGAGAGGGTAGCCATGCCGTCCCTATTCCTCCACCAGACTTGGTAGTCCGTGTGTATGTTTCTTTCGTCTCTTGCGAGCCATCTACAACATTTGCGGTCGACCGCAGGCTGGTGGACTGCAACACCCTCTCTATAAAAATAAATGAATAAATAAAATCTTAAAAAGGAAGAAAAATAATTGACAACCTAGAACTCTACTGCCAGACAAAATATCCTTTAAAAATGAAGGCAAATATGTTTTGCTTGTTTGTTCATTTGTTGCTTCCAGTTTTGTATCCCACACATGAGTGAAATCATATGGTTCTTAACTTTTCCTGCCTGACTTATTTCACTTAGCATGATACTCTCAAGGTCAATCCATGTTCTCTCAAATGTCAGTATTTCATCTTTTCTTATTGCTGAGTAGTATTCCGTTGTATATATGTACCACATCTTCTTAATCCAATCACCCATCAAAGAACACTTCGGTTGTTTCCATGTCTTGGCCATTGTGAATAATGATGCAATGAACATAGGGGTGCATATATCTTTATGAATGTAAGTTTTGGAATTTTTCAGGTAGATATTCAGAAGAGGGAATACTGGACACAGACAACAGTATGGTGGTTACCAGAGGGAAGAGGGGTGGAGTGAGTATGAGGTAGTAAACATAGAGAGAGCCAAATATATGGTGACTGAAGATAATTTGACTTCGGGTGGTGGGCATACAACACAACACATAGATCATGTATCATTGAAATGTGTACTTGAAACCTATATTACCTTATTAACCAATGTCACCCCAATAAATTTAATTAAAAATCAAATGACTATAAAGCAATTCTAATTGTAGTAAAATTTGTGATTGTCTCCCAACATTTATGCTATGCCAGGTTTGTGGGTACTTCAGATAATCCAAGTAAATAATTTTGATCCAAAATAAATAAATAAAAGCAAATTTAAAAGAATGAAGTCTTACCATTTGCGACAGTACCAATGAATCTAGAGGGTATTATCCAAAGTGAAATAATTCAGTCAGAGAAAGACTAATATGATATGATTTCACTTATATATGGAATCTAAACAAAAATTTAAATGACCAAACAAAACAAACAGACTCATAGATATAGAGAACAGATTGATGGTTGCCAGATGGGAGGGAAATTGGGGTGCTGGGTGAGAAAGGTGAAGGAGTTGAGAAGAACAGATTGGTAGTTACAAAATAGGGGGACATAAAGCACAGGCAGCATAAGGAATATAGTGAATAATATTGTAATAACTATGTATGTTGCCAGGTGAGTTCTGGAAATATTGGGGAAGGGCCATATTTTATAAACTATATATATATTCAGCAGATAATGTTGGGGCAATTAATGAGCCATTTAAAAAAAATCAAACCCCTACTTTACTTTTTAGATCAAAATAATTCCAAATTGTAAACTTGAAGTATTAAATTTCAAATGTAATAAGAATCCTCAGGATTTACAAAAAATAGTCCTGGAGTTTGTCAAGACTTTCTAAGCAAGGCTCAAAGTTTAGAAGTTAGAATAAAGTGCTTACATTTGAAAAAACAATAAATATTATATATGAAGCAAACAGTTCAACATGGCAAAAATACCAACAAAAACTAAAATTAAATGCAAAATGGAATCAAAGATGCAAAAATAGAGAAAAATATAACAAATATGGAAAGAGTTTTGTAAACCAATAAGATTACTTCTCCAAAAGAAAATTGCATTAATAACATAATAGCTAATATTAGCCATGTGTGTTATGTTCTAACCATTTCAATTTTATCTATCTAATCCATCTGCCATCTGTCTATGTAGTCCATGGGATTTTTTTCTTATTTTCTCTGATAATTCATTGTTGATGTACAAGAAAGCCATCTATTTTTGAATACTGACTTTGTATCCTACTACTTTGCCAAATTCACTTCATAGGTCAAGTGATATTTTGGTGGAGACTACTGGGTTTTCTATGCACACTATCATATCATCTATGAATAATGACAGTGTTACTTCCTCTGTTCCAATTTGGATGCCTTTTATTTCTTGTCTGATCGCTGTGGCCAGAGCTTCCAGTACTATGTTGAATAAGACAACAGCATGGATGGAACCGGAGACTGTTATGCTAAGTGAAATAAGCCAATCTGTGAAAGACAAATACCATATGACCTCACTTATAACTGCAATCTAATGAACAAAATAAACTAATGAGAAAAATAGAACCAGAGACATGAAAACATGGAGCAGACTGATTGGTGGAGGAGGGGAGGAGGGAGGAGAAAATGTTGGAAGGAAGGGGAAGGGTTTAGTTAAAGAACATGTGTGAATGACTCATGGACATGGACAACAGAGAGGAGGTTGTGGGAGAGAGGGGTGGTCTGGGTGGAGGGGGGCTAAAGGGAAGAAATTGGGACAATTGTAATAGAATAAACAATAAACAGAGAAATAGATATGTTAACTTATGTTCTCAATTCTATGTCAAAGAGGTTTCTAGACATATCCACAACCTATTTAATTTCTCTTTCTCTCAGTACTCTAGTTCTTTTAAGATTTCACCTGTTGAGACTTCTGTGTATTATAAAGAGAAGCATAATCAGTTATATCCACACTAGGGTTCAACTCTTAACCTGTTAGTAGTTCAGTTTTAAAGGCTATATAGGAACAATGAAACAATTAAAAGTGCAAGTAAGAAAAGGCTTTGCTGATTACTTTTTAAAGCTCATCTATACCACTAAATACCAAAATGTCCTTCCATGAATCTTTTCTTTGTGGGTAGCATGAAGTGGGTACCATGCAATTGTGTTTGTGACCATGAGGTGGCAGTGGTTCTATTCCTCTCATTTCACAAGTGTGTTATATGTCAAAAGCAGGATGGTTACTAGAGGATTTGCTTCTGATTGGCTCAGCCACCAACAGAAAGGCTCTCTTGAGCATGAGAGAACAAGAACAAGACACAAAAACAGCTCCTCAGAGAAGAGAAATTTTGGAATCATTACAAGGTGTGTCAAGACAGATATCATGATGGAGAACATGCTGGAGTATGCAATCATAGTCTTGTGGCTTCAGCTTGGCTGTAAGTTAAGAGGTTCAGGGATGAGAACTATAAGCACCCATTTATCCAAAAGTGGGAAGATAAGATGGAGGTTTAGTCTCAGCTCCTCCCAAGTTTCTTGTTGGGATTTTTCAGAACTGCTGAACTCAAAGTTTTGTCTCATTTTTTATTTTGTTTTCCTGAACAGGGTTGAGTGGAGAAGACCAGGTGGAGCAAAGTCCTCAGACCCTGCGGATCCAGGAACGACAGAGTGTCAGCCTCAACTGCAGTTACACCGTCAGCGCTTTCAGAGCACTGCAGTGGTACAGGCAAGATCCTGGGAAAGGCCCCAAATTCCTCTTCAACCTATATTCAGCTGGGAAAGAACAGCAGAATGAAAGACTAACGGCTATGCTATCAGAGAAGGGGAGTTCTCTGCACATCAAAACCCCTAAAGCTGAAGACTCAGGCACTTACCTCTGTGCTGTGGAGGCACAATGCTCCCCAGGCACCTGCACCCTCTACCAAAACCCTGCAGCTGAGCCTCTGGAATACGGGCATCTCTGCTGTTTTTCCTCCTCAATGAAGTATTTATTTCGCACCCAGAACTTCTTTCCAAGTGGTCCTATGGAGAATGAAATCTTGTGACATAGCCAGATGGCAGAGATTACTGTTCATTCTGTCCAGGAATCCCAGACAATCCCTTTATGTATCTTCCCAGGGCAGTCCGGTTCCTTCACATAGACTCAGATGGGAGAGCTGTGATGTGGACAGGCTTGATTTCTCATCTTGGGCCACTTGGAAAGAGACTGCATAGGAATACACTATTCCCTAAAATTTAGTTTTTTGGATTCTCTTATAATAATCTGGCCACATGTCTACAAGTGAATGTTTTCCATTTAAATACAGTCTTCTTGAAGTTTCCATCTCCACCAACCACATTTCTACATTTCCCTTCTCCTTAATAATCAAAGTACATAAAAGAATTGTCTCTGTTTTCTCAACTCCCATTCCTCACTCCACTGGAACCTTGCCTCCGGCGGCACCCCTCCAGCAGAAGCCTTCACATTAAAACCAGTGGCTTTGGTGTTGATAAAACCAATGGATATTTTTCACTTCTCTTCTTGTCTGAGATTCTCATCAGTCTCCCTCCCCTTTTTTTAAAAAATTAATTTTATTTTTATTAAAAGAATACAATAAAGAACACAGGTGAACATCCAGATGGAAGAGATGCTTAGGGAAGAGTATAAGGAAGGGACATGGAGCTTCCATGACCTCTCGGGGCACCACTCTCTCTGCACCCCTATGTGTTCACCAACCCAGAAGCTCTCCAGTCCCCCACCAGTACCCCACAGGTCTGGGCGGCAGGCCTGTGGGAAGGGAGGTTGACCCCACTGTCCCACTCAGGGCCCTGCATTTTCATTTTTCAGTGGGCCCCACAAATTACTTAGCAAGCTCTACTTATCTGGCTAGGATCACCTATGAAATTTATTGACTAGAAATCTATTTCTGATCTCAAAAGTGAAGCATTCAGTATTTCACTGTGACTGTTAATTACAGTGTTCTTTTTCTGGTAAATATCCTTTATGTAATCTAATTATTAAAGTCTCCTTTTGATTTCTAATTCATTGAGAGTTGTTATCATAAACATAAAATAAATTTTATCAAATTATTGGGATCTTTTTCTCTGTCTGCTGGGGTGATTATATATTAATGCTGTAAACTATATTGATTTTCAAATTTTAAGCCAACTTTTATTTCTGGAATAAATGCACTTAGTAATGTTATATTTTCCTTTTCATATTGCAACATTTTTTGCTAGTATTTTGTTGAGGTTTTGTTTCCATGTTTGTGAATAATACTGGTATTCAACTTTTTCTTTTCAATGTCTCTGCTAGATTTTAGTATCAATATTATAATGAGCCATCAAATGAGTTGCAATTTATTTCTCCTTTTCAATCTATAGAAGAATTTGTGTAGGATTTCTTTATTTTTTTTTTTTTTCAGAAAATTCACTAGTGAAGCTATCCAAGTATAAAATTTCACTTATGAGACAGCTGTATTAAATTATAGATTCAGTTAAATTAACCTCTAAGGGATTCTTTATATGTTTGATTTTCCCTTGTTGATAAATTATGTTTTATTTTTTCTGTTCATATTTTATTATATGCTTCCTTTACTTTCTTTGGATTTAACTAACTACTTTTTCTAGATTTTTGAGTTGCAAGTTTGACCATTGATTTTCAACTTCTTTCCTAACAAATGCATTTAAATCCACAAATTTTCCTCTAAATGTTGCCTTAGCTACATCCCCCATGTTTTGATATATCATATGGTCATTATTACTTAACTAAAATATTTTCTAATATGCATTTGAATGGGGATTTTGTGTCAGATGGTGATATCGATAGGGACCTAAGAGTGGCCAAATCCTGCCCTGCCTGTTGCCAGAAAGATTCCTAAGGACACTATATAGTATTAATTCATATTACCAGTATTATTGTAATATATTTTATTGTAATATATTTATATATTTATAATCTATATCTTATATTTTATATAACAATTATTGAACTATATATGTATACATTTTTCTTTTCTCTTTTGAATAATTAGAAGCCCTTAATTATAGGGTTTCTTATAATTATAGGGTTTCTGTTTGGTTCTCTAAGAGCGACTTATAGAACCAAATAGATTTTTTTCCCATTTAGATGTACTGTGGGACATTTTCCATTACCCTGAATGTGGCCAGTAGGATCCAAAGCTAGGGACCCATAAGCATCCACCATTTTCACAGCCTGACACTCTAAGATTTATGAAGTAGCAACTGAACAGGCTCTGCAACCCTGGACCTTCAACCCCTTGGCTGATGTGAGGGATGGGGGGAGTCAAGAGGTGAATGTCACCAGTGTCCCTTTTCCTCCACAAGCCACTTGAGAGGTTAATATCCCCAAATAGTTGTTTTAAAATGCAAAGGTCACTGGAATAAATAGAAAAATTTCATGTCCTTCTGTCTTTGGATATCTGCTTCTGAAGCAGATTTTGATCTACTTAAGTAGAAGACAAGGACATTGGAGAACAGTGGTGGAGTGTAGAGGGATGGCAATGGGGCCGCCTGGGTTTCTCCAGGAGACATGGTGAGGAAGAGCCAGTATTCTGTTAGGCAAGTGATGCCTCTGAGGGCAGCAGGGCCTGAGCTGCCCTTTCCATGATCTACCTAGGAGAAGAGACAGTAAGAAGTTCTGGAAAGTGCTCCTTGAGAGGAAGCTGACAGGAAGGGGAGGCCCCTGCCTGGAGGAGGCCTCTGAGGTTCCGGTGCTCTCTCAGGGAGGACCCTCACCACACAGAGGCTGTCAGGTTGGACAGGGAAGCAGCTCTTGCTGTTTTTTCTTCTTAATCTTTTTCTAGAACCATAGAGAAAAGGGGGAGGAAGTAAACAGAGTAAGGCCATGCTGACCTCAATGTAGCCAGGAGTCAAGGCTCAAGTTCAGAGAGCAAAGGAAAGATGAAGATGAAAATTTTAAACAGGGATGTACTGAGATTTATTTAATAACTGCAAGTCACCCTGTGGTCTTGTGGTTTTCTTTCCAGGATGTCTTTAAGGGAATAGTTCAGTATCCTTCCAAAGGGCCTCATCCACACTTAAGCTACTTTACTTTTCTCTGATACTCTTTTCTCTCCCCTTTACTCCACTTAGAAAATGTTTTGGTTTGTTTTTGTCTCAGTTGGGAAAACTTGTATTATTTCATTGTATCTTCTAAAACTATAGTTTATACTAGATCATTTCATTTGTCTATATGGCTGAAACTTTGAAGTAAAATGGTAAGAAAGGCATCTTTATTTTATTTTTTCAGCAATATGTCCTTTCATTGAAGTGATGAGTAGAGAATCACCCAACTGCCTGAAGGGAGGAGGGATCATGTGGTTTTTAAAAAATAAGAAAAAGCAAAAACTCTGTTAATGTTGCAAAGATTCTCCTGTCACATTGCAGTCATTTTGACCAAAATTGATTGTCTTCTCTGTTACATAATGAACACACATAAGCTATTCTTCCCCATATCTTTACAAAAGCAGGTTTCTAACTTGTCTGGGATCTGAATGAAGGCATTCACATGTTTAATCACAAGAGGGGGCTGCTGTGTCTGTCAATAACATCCCTAATCAGTTGGGGAAAGAGTGGTTGGCTCACATTCAATATTGAAATTATGTATGGACTCTGATAAATGGTATATTTTGTTCTCTTTGTTATAAGTAGAACAGTCTGTGCACAGCTTTCAACATTCATTGATTCTTGGTCTTGTCCCAATCCCTTATGAAAGCTCTTCTTTCCACTGAAAATAAGACAACACAGAGAGAAGAAGACAGGAAGTAGCTATACAGCTTTCAAACTTAATCTATTTTTTTTTCAATTTTTTTGTAGTAATAGAGAAAGATAGACTTTTTTTGGTGGGTGGGAAGGAAATTATTTTACTCAATCTGTCTCAGTTTTTTAGATTTGAGGAGATAATAAGAAAATGTTTTCAAGGCTACTTCTTTACATTTTACAGTGCCTTTCTTTTCCTCCCTTCTTTCTCTTCTCCTCTGTGTATGCGGCCACTAGGCACACACAGAGAATGGGAAAATGTGCAAAGGATTTGTGGAGTATAAGGTTGACTGCCTTTTCAGGTCTCTTGTTTCCTTTATACTAAGATCTGAGTCTTCAAATGCCTTCCTAGAGGCATATGATCCCTAGAGGCATTTTGAGATACCAGAGAATTGGGAAACTTGGCTTTGATAGGACTCTGACTTTAACCTGCCCAGTCACTTTCAGGACATCACTCTCTCCATATGAGTTTCATTTGCTCTTTTTTGTCATTTAGATGGGCTTTCTCCATCCTCTCAGGACTGTATGAGACTTGGTGGTTTTCTGGAAGGTAAAGAAAAAGTTGTTGAGTATTGGATCATCAATAACATATATTCTTTCTCTTGGGCTATGAAAAAGCAGTAAGAATTCTAGATGGATGCTGTCCTTATTTTCCTCTTTTAGATTCAGCCTCTTAGAGTTTAAAACTCACAAATTCTCTCAATGAACCCTTGGATTGAGAGTGGATGCCTGTTACATATTTTTACCAGGAACATGACTAATCCTTGGAAGATATATCAACTAAGGAGCTACCATTGCATTGGCTAACTCTAGGCCTGGGGACTCCCCAGAGTGACAGCTGCCAGGTGAGGGGATGCACTGGCAGCAATGCAACTGATCTATCTGTTCTGTTAACCTGTCCCAGCCCAGGTTCAGACACAGAATCTCAGCCATGGGCCCTGGACTCTAGTGTCTGCTTGAAATATGAGGCAGGTGATGGAGGTGTGTGTGCTTCTGACTCTGGTTGGATCAGGAGCCTAAGAAAAGATGTTCGAAACCAAGGGATCAGAGGGGGACTTGTTATCTCCACTTGTCTCAATGTCCTTTGCCCAAGATGTTTAAAGCAAGAGTTCAGATCATAGCTGCATAGTTTGTGAAAAAGTCACATCCTGAGTATGAGAGGCTATATATTAGTCTGCCTAGGACTGTCATAACAAGTACCATAGACAAGATGATTTAAACAATAGAAATGCATTGCCTCACAGATCTGGAGGCTAGAAGTCTAAAATCATAGTATTGGCAGGTTTGGTTCTTTCTGGGAGGGCTGGGAGGGCTGTGAGAGCTGTGAAGAACAGTTCTATTCTGAGCTCCTCCCTTAGCTTATAGAAAGCCATCTTTTCCCTGTATCTCTTCATATAACTTTCCTTCTATGTGTGTCTCTGTCCAAATTTCCCCTTTTGGAAGAACACCAGATGTATTGGATTAAGGTTAATTATAATGACTTCATTTTAAGTTGATTACTTCAGTAAAGACCCCATCTACAAATAAAATCACATTTGAGTTACTGGGGGTTAGGACTTCAAAATATGAATTTGAAGGGGACACAATTCAACCAATAACCTTCAGCAAAGAGGAGTCTGCCTTGCTTTCTTATGAATATAAGAAATAAAGAATTTCTTATATTCATTGATCCCAAGGGCAATGAGAAGAGCATAGAGTTCCACCTCTTTATCAGTGACTGTAGATAATTATAGCCATATTTTGCACTTTCTGTAGGATGGAAATGAGATAATGTTGAAGTAGGAGATGGAAGTTAGGGAGGAAATGAAGGTACCATATTTTGATCTTGAAAATCTACCTTTGTTGTTCGGAGACAACCTTATATTTTTTTCCCCTCTTAGAAGTCATTCGTAATGCCCCTCTTAGGAGTCATTTGTGGCATTTGTAATGCCACACAGCCCAAATCTTTGGACAGTGCCAAAGGACAAGAACTGAACATACCCTGTTCCCACTTCACTTTTGGAGGAAATGAGAATGTTATCTGGTATTGACAGTTTTATAACTGTATTTGGGGCCCACAGTATTTGATTTGGGGTTTAAAGAACAACATGATCAAATGGCTTCTCTGCCTATGACTGTGAACAGGAAGTTCAGTGCTCCGATCCTGTACCAGCTCACCCTGGAAGACAGTACTGTGCATTATTGCATTGCAAAAGATGCACAGAGGAGCAGACTTGGCCATGCCTGTCTCTCTGGTGGGGAAAGGGAAATAATCTTTATTCAAAGAGGACATTAAACAGAAAATGTAAACTTAATGCAATAAAGTAAAAAAACAAAAAAGAAATAAGGAAAATGTACATGAAATCAAGAAAGGGACCAGGTAAGAAAAAGCAGGGAGAAGGAGGAGACTGGATGTGAGGAGGCTGGATGTGTGTCCTGTCTGCAATCTAACATTCTCATCCTTGCCTAAGGTCTAATGTGAAGTTCATAAATTTAACATTATTCCTCTGAACAAGGTATGAGTTCTCTCAGTTTCTTTCAACTATAGCACATGCATTTGAGAAATAAATAAATTTTGAAACTTTGCTAGAAAAGGACAATTATGTTAATATTTCTTATTTCAATTTTTCCCTTAGTTTCCTATATGGTAACTAATTTTTCTATTTTTACGGTTAAACAAGTTATAAGTTAACTTTTAGTTGTTGAAGAAGCAATTTTAAGTATATAAAATAATAAGTAATACTTCCTTGATTCGTTCTTCACAAGTCCTAAATTATTGTTTAAGTTTTAGTGAGCACATTTTAACTCTTTGATTCATTTACATATATCCATAGTAAACATACTGTTTAAAAACATAAATTAGCCCTGGTTGGTGTAGCTCAGTGGATTGAGCATGAGCCTGCTAACCAAAGTGCTGCCAGTTTGATTCCCAGGCAGGGTTGTGGGCCAGGTCCCCCAGTGGGAGACGTGTGAGAGGCAATCTCACATTGATGTTTCTCTCCCTCTCTTTCTCCTTCCCTTCCCCTCTCTCTAAAAATAAATAAATAAAATCTTTTTAAAAAAACCATAAATTACACTTATCTATAAAGTACTGTGATTTAAGTCAAAACAATTTTTACAAGTCTGGAAATTTAAGTCTACTTATTCTTTTCACAACTGTATAGTATATTAGAATGCAGATCTACCATAATGCATTAAATATCTGTACTGAAGGATATTTATTTTTTCAATTTTTTCCTGTTGCATATAATGTACAACTTTATATATATCTTACAAGGACATTTCTTAAGAATAAATTCCCAGCCAAGTGGAATTTTTTGGCATCCAATGATATGTAAATAACACCTATAAATCTTTACCAGTTTATGCTTCAGCTATGAGATACAAGAGTGCCAATTTCTTAACATTATCATACACTCAAAATATTAATAGTATAATTTTATATTCTTTGTAATCTATGGATGAGAAATGATATAAAGGAAATTTTCAAGAAAGTGTAAATTAAGGGAAACCAGTCATTAAGGACTGAAGTTGCAAGATGAGGGAGTAGATATAAGAAAAATTTAGATTTCTTCTTTTCTAATATATTTACTCTATACAAAACTCTTTGAATACTGATTTAGCTACATTCTAAAAATTTTTTGTTTGTTTTGTTTTTATTTTTTCTTTACACTATTACAGTTGGCCCCACTGTTTTCCTCCTTTGCCCATCTCATCCCAGCCCTCTCCCACCCCCGTTCAGGCCATCCCCTTTGTCTGTGTCCATGGGTCATGTCTATATGTCCTTTGGCTAATCCCTTCAACTTCTTTTATCCCATACACCCTGCCCTCCTTCCCTTTGACAGCTATCAGTCTGTTTCATGTATCTATGCCTCTGTTTCTATTTTATTCATTAGTTTATTTTGTTCATTAGATTCCACATACAAGTGAGATCAAAACACCAGTTCAAAAGAATATATGCACCCCTATGTTCAGAGCAGCATTATTTAAATAAAATAGCCAAGATCTTGAAACAGCCCAAGTGTCCATCAGTAGATCAGTGGATAAAACAGCTGTGGTACATTCAGGAGTGGATAAAAAAGGCATGCAGCCCAGGATGGCTATGAATATAGCCCAACACAAAATTGTAAATTTACTTAAAGCATTATGAGATTTTTTTCCATTAGTGTTTGTGTATTTAATGTGTGGCCCAAGACAACTCTTCTTCTTCCAGTGTGGCCCAGAGACTACAAAAGGTTGGATGCCCCTGATATACAATGGAATACTACATGGTAGCAAAAAGAAGGAACTCTTACCTTTTGTGACAGCATCGACAACCTGGAGACTATTATACTGAGTGAAATAAGCCAGTCAGTGAAAGACAAATATTATTATACAAATTTGATATTATAAAAAATTGGGCCCTGGCTGGGATAGCTCAGTTGGTTAGAGCATTTCCTGATAAATAAACATTGCAGATTCCATCCCTGGTCAGGGCACATACAAGAATCAACCAATGAATGCATAAATAAGTGAAACAACAAATTGATGTTTCTCTCTTTCCCTCTTTCCCCCTCCTTCTTCCAACTTCCCCCAC
>JAPYXV010003452.1:0-12244 GCA_028533065.1 Trachops cirrhosus
AAATGTTAAAGGGACTTATCTAAAAAAGAGAAGATAAAAAACATGTGTAGTAAAATGACAGCAAACTCACAATTATTAACAACCATACCTAAAACTAAAACAAAAACAAAAACCAACTAAGCAAACAACTAGAACAGGAACAGAACCACAGAAATGGAGATCACATGAAGGGTTAGCAACAGGGGAGTGGGAGGAGGAGAGAGGGGGAAAAGGCACAGAGAATAAGTAGCGTGGATGGTAGGTAGAAAATAGACAGGGGGAGGGCAAGAATAGTATGGGAAATGTAGAAGCTAAAGAACGTATGACACATGGACATGAACTAGAGGGGGGGAATGTGGGTGGGAGAGGGTGTGCAGGGTGGAGGGGAATGAAGGGGGGTAATGGGACAACTGTAATAGCATAATCAATATTTTTTAAAAAGCTTTCTTTTTTCTTTTTTTCAAAGCTTTCTTTGGTTTGAATCATTCTTTTATCACCAATTTTTAGAATACAACTTAATTATAGTAGGAGAGTGGATTCTAGCTAACTCTTGGGAAGATGCTCATGTATATTAACCAATATTCAAAATTATGTTTAAAGTTAATGATTGTAGGAAAACATCTTAATTCTCTTGCTTGAAAATATTGTTACTGTCATTAATTCTTCACCTCAAAATGGGTCACTAGAGTGGTTCCAAGTAATACTGGAGCAAATAAGAATACTGGCAATCACAATTACTTTAAGTAATTTATGCTGTTTTATAATTTTTGCATGAAATAATTTTTCCCTGAAGAAACACTGCAGTGTCTTTTTCACATTATCCTATTCCCAGGCTGGAGCTTATCTTTGCTTCGTATTCACATATGTAAGTCCATACTGCATTAGCTGCTCTTGTGACTGTAAGTCAAGCCAGCCCACTTGTATTTGCTTAGACTCCAAGGAGGAGTTGAATAACAACTCTATTTTGCTAATTCTAAAAATTTGCATTACAATTTTATGGTGAGGATGTGGAAAAACATGAACATTCCTCCACTGTTTGTGGGATTGTAAATTAGTACTACAGAAAACAGTAGGGAGATTCTTCAAAAAATTAAAAATAGAGCTGTCGCATAATCCAGCAATTCCACTTCTGGCTATTTATCTGAATAAACCAAAAACACTAATTTGGAAAGATATACGCACCCCTATGTTCATTGCTGCCAAGTAATAGTCAAAATATAGAAGCAACCTAGATGTCAACATAGTATCAGTGGATTAAAAGGCGGTATGCATACAATGGACTATTATTCAGCATTAAAAAAGAATGAAATCTTGCCATTTGTGACAACATATATGGACCTACAGGGTATTATGCTAAGTAAAATAAGTCAGACAGAGAAATGCAAATACCATACGATTTAACTTATGTGTGAAATCCAAAAAAAAACCCCAAAACAAATGAATAAACAACAAAATAGAAACAGACCCATATATAGAGAGAGCAAGCTGATGGGAGCCAACAGGGAGTGAGAGGATGGGAATTTTAAAAAGTTAGTTGACATTAGAAAACAAAGCAAAACAAAAATGACTAACTTAAATTTGCTTACAATTTAAAAACTATCTCTGAAATAAAATTAGTAACAATTACTGTTATAATTTATAATAATATTATAATTTATAATTATAATTTAGTTGCAAGTATATTATATGTTATAATTTAGTTGCAAGTATATTTACATAAAATACATATATAACATAGTGGTGCATCTTTCAATTGACAGTGTCTTAAACTTGATCAGATATGGGAAGTCATAAGAGGTCGTAATGCAGCAGGAACTCAAGGACTATTTGAACCAGAACATAAACACTACCAGAACTTTCTCTCTGACCATGCTTCCCTCACTTGGATTGGCTTCATTTCTATCACTGCAGACTGGCTTCCTTTACATGCAGGAGAAGGGGCTGCCAACAATTCTTCAGTTTCATATCTTATGGGTTCCACACCCTTGAGTTTGAGTCACAAATTCAAAACTACTAGTAAAGGCACCTGTTGTCTTAGCTGAGATCAGGTGCCTTTACCCAGACTGGTCACATTTGGCTGGGGAGATGTAGTGGTGCAAAAATTCTAAAGAGCATAAATAATTAAGGAAGGTCCCATAGCAGCCATGTACGTGGGAGTGGTAGTCTGGAATAACTTCTCAGAGCACAGAAGTCCATGCTGGAGGCACAATGCCACGACACCCACTGTTGTTACATTTATGCTAACAGGTGATCGGTTATCTTGAGAGTGTTGAATCTTTACAACTTTCTAGTTCTGGACTTTGTTCTCTTCACAGCTGGAGCCACCAGTTCCCCCTTGTAGCTCTGCCCCCATTTGTATGACAAGTTGCAAGAGGGCTAGTTCAGCAGAAATAAAGGTATATATATATATATTGCTCATTCAGAGGACAAAATTTTATTGAATCTTTACAGAAAAAGTATTTGTGTAGAGTAGTCCCTCCTTATTCATGCTTCTTCTCTCTGTGGTTTCAGTTACCAATGGTCAAGCAACGGCCAAAAAATATAAAATGGAAAATTGCAGAAATATATAATTCATTAGTTTTAAATTGTGTGCCATTCTGGGTAGTGCAATGCAATCTCATGAGGTCCTCCCAGGGACATGAATCATCCCTTTGTCCAGTGTCTCCATTATGTATGCTCTCCTGTTAGTCTCTTTAGAGCCGGCTAGGTTATCAGATGGACTGTCCCAGTGTTATAGTGCTTGTGTTCAAGTCATCTTTATTTTCCCGGATAATGGCCCCAAAGCTGAAGAGTAGTTAGGTCAGCAATTTGGGTATTCCGAAGAGAAGCCATAAAGTGCTCCCTCTGAGTGAAAAGGTGAAAGTTCTCAACTTAATAAGGAAAGAAAAGAAATTGTATGCTGAGATTGCTAAGATCTTCAGTATGAAAAAATACTGTAGATCTTATTAAAAAATCTTATATTAATGAAATTGTGAAGGAAAAAGAAATCTGTGCTAGTTTTGCTGTTGTACCTCAAACTGTAAAACTTATGGTCAGTTCTTGATAAGTGCTTAGTTAAGGTAGAAATGGCATTAAATTTGTGGGTGAAAGGCATGAACACAAAATGTGTTCTGAGTGACAGGCTCTGTGTTGCACCAGAAAGCAAGGGCCCTGGCTGGGTTGCTCAGTGGTTGGAGCATTGTCCCGTACACCAAAAGGTTGCAGGTTATTTCCCTGGTTGAGGCATGTATGGGAGGCAACTGATCAATGTTTCTCTCTCTCTCTCTCTCTCTCTCTCTCTCTCTCTCTCTCTTTCTCTCTCTCCCTCTCTCTCTCTCAAATCAGTACACAAATCTTTGGGTGAGGATTTAAAAAAAGACTTCAGTAAGGGATACCCTGAAATGAGTGACCACATTCACATAACTTTTATTACAGTATATTGTCATAATTGTTCTATTTTATTATTGTTGTTAATATCTTATTGTGCCTATTTTATAAATTTAACTTTATCGTATGTAGGTATATATAGGGATAAAATGGTATATGCAGGGTTCAGTACTATCCATGATTTCAAGAATCCACTAAGGGGTCTTGGAACATATCTCCAGGGATAAGGGGGGACCACTGTACTTGCGGAGGAATCGACCAGTGTGTAGAACTCTCTCCAACCCTTCTCAATTGTACGTCAGAGGTAGGAAGCAAAAATCTTTCTCAGACTCCTTTGCAAGTAGCATCCACAGGAAACTGGGAAGGTGAGAAGGACAATATGAGCTGGTTGTCCATGGGGAGACAGGATCCTGTGGTGGAGACTGCGATCCTCCCAGGGCAGCCGGGTGGTGGCACAACTGTCTGGGGCCCAGTGGCCTCAGCAGCAGCAGGGGGGCTTCCTGGTGTTAGGCTCCTGGTGTCACTGGGCGTTTCTCCTGGCAGCATCGTTCCTGGCTGTGTGGCCATGAAACTTGGTTCTGGCCTTCTTGGAAATTCTGCAAACTTAGGTAGCAATGTATTGGGTTGACCCAAAAGTCCACTGAGTTTTTTACATAAAATTAAAGGCACATTTTTCATTTTCACCAATAACTTTATTGATTTGGATATTTTGAGCATGTCGGTTATCTCCCACGTGGTATAATGTTGGTTGTTCTCAATTAATGTTTCAATTTGATCACTATCAGCTTCAACTGGTCTACCTGACCGTGGAGCATTGCCCAGGAAGAAATCTCCAGCACAAAACTTCGTAAGTCACTTTTGACATGTTTAATAAGTCACAGCACCTTCTCCATTCACTTCACAAATCTTATTTTGCATTTCAGTTGCATTTTTACCTTTCTTGAAATAATAAAGTGTAATATGCTGAAAATGTGTATTTTCTTCCATCTTCAATATTAAAATGGTTACACAAAAATTCACCAATTTTGATAGTTTTTGTAATAATACACACTGATATGACAGCTGCCACAATATAATCTGACAAAATTGTTTCACATGAAGTTAAAGAAAACTCAGCGCTGCTAGAGCCATCTTACAGAAAAAAAGCAATTTTCAGCCAACCGAATAAATCCTTTTGTGCTGAAACTAGCTACAGTGGATTCTGCTGCCTTCAACTCAGGTCCCCAACTGATACTCTCACATTGTCATCAAGAACATTAGAACTTTTCGTTTACACAAAAGTTTTAAAATCTGTGTGCACTGGAGAAGTAGCCGCATGGAGTCAACTTCCTAATCTTTGATCCTTTACATCTACTTTGGGCCACCAGTTCATATATTATGTTCACCCACATTATTGACAAAATGCATAAATGCTTATTATTAATGAGGATGTGGGGAAATAGATACCCTTCCTCAGAGAGGCATATGGTTAAACTCCTGGTACCCAGTTTACTATCTCATGATTCTGGTTAAATTATTTGATTTGTCTATGCTTCAGTTTCTGAATACTTTGTAAAATGAAGATAAAAAAAGTTGCCTAAAAGGGCTGTTTTAAGTAAAAAATGAATCAACCCATGCAGAATAGCTGGGAAGATGCTTTGGGCACAATAAACCCTTAATCAACATTGGCTATCACATCACTTACCTTTGCTAGGAGTGTACCAGTGTGTTGGTGACACTTTTGGGGGGACAACTTGGCAATATCTGTCAAACTGTCTATATACTTTGGCTCAGCAGTTGCACTTTGTATCTAATCTATAGAAATGCACTTGCTGAAATGTTCATTAGTAGGGAAACAGAGTATATCAGGTGATGGAGTACTGTGTAGCCAATTAAAAGAATAATGGAAATCTGTATGTTCTGTGTGGAAAGATCACCCATATGTTCTTCACTTACTAAACAAATATTTATTGAAGACTTACTTCAGCCTTACTGCTCCAGGTGCTAAAAATTAAAACTAATAAATCATGGCATAGTCTATGCAGTATGACCAATAAGTGCTAAACAATATTCTGCACCTGTGTTAAAAGGCGTGTTGGACCATGGTCCCCTCTGTCCAGGCAGTAGAGAGGTCTCAGGCTGGCTTCCCTCAGGCTACCCTATATGTATGCTGGGGTTTGCTTTCCCACATCACCACTTCTTATGGATCCTGGCTCCACCCTCCACCTTAGAGGCTTATAAAATGGCCTGGGCATTGAAAAGGGTGAAGTTCTGGGGCATGAACCGACATCTTATCTGCTGGACAGATGATGGCAGCCAGAAGAATGGCTCCCTTGGCTCTTCCTTCCCATGACTGCTGGACCATCTGCAGACACAGCTTTGGGCCCCTGGTGGCTCTCAGCTGCTCACAGAAAGGAAGATGGCATCTCCTTCAATAGGTGTGGTTGCTTCACATCCTGCCTGTCATCCTGATCCATATAGACCACCCCCAACCCCCATCATATCCTGTCTCTTCCACAACTCCGCTTTTTGTCTAGTCTCTGGTGGCTACGAATTGGACACTTCATCCAAACTACTGGTTGTGCCATTAGTTTTTAGCCCAAAATATTTCAGGGTTTTACTTTGATTTATAACATCAAAATTTGGGAACTAAGAAGAACTTTCCTTCAGGTCTTTGGGATCAAAGCTCTGGCCATAAGTCATTTTGATACCTGCCATGTCCTACCTTAGGGTCCTCCTTTAATAGCTTGTGTATGTGAGAAGAGTCACTGAAAGAATCAACAAATAAGCAAGAGTTACCCCCCAAATTATTAACAACACAAATATTGAAGACAAACTATTCTGGTTAATATACCAAAATATTATTCAACCACACATAGAAGAAAATCTGGGATAACTGCCTAGCTCTTAGCAGGCTTTATGTCTGAGGAATGGAGGGGGATTGCTAATAAGATAAAAGCAGACTTTCTATTTTTATTCTGAAAACCTCTGTTGGTTTCTTTGAATTTTTATAGACATGTTTTAATGTCATTTTTTGTAATTAAAATTAATGATAAAAACATCAGTGTTTCCTAAGCAGATCATAGTTGTTCGGATGTTAGGCTTGAGGTAGGGTGAAGGGGTCCCATGCCCTTCTCCACGTTGACCTTGTCTTCTGCTCATTGTACTTCAAACTCTAGGCTGCCCTTCTTCACCTGGTTGACTCTTAGGATATCTCAGAGAGCTCACTTCCTCAGGAGGTCTGTCTGGACTTCTCTCCCATTCTCTCCCCAAGGTTGGGGTAGATGACCTTTCTTGTTGGCACTCCCCACAGACCATAATACTTACCAGGTGGCTTTAAAATGCTCTGTTTATGTGTTTGTCTTCCTGTCTCTAATGTGAACTTTTCAAGGATAGAAATTGTGTCTCATTCATTGCTGTGTCCCCAGATCCTATCACAATTCCTGGCATGTGGAAGCATTCAATAGAATGTTTATTTGAATTCTGCTCCTGCATCCAAGTCCGAGAATTGCTGCCCTGGCATGCTATAAACATACGCAAATGCAAAAAAAAAAAAAAAATGCTACCATCAACTCAGCTTTTTTCTGCTAATTGATTGTTCTTTTTTCTATATCTTCCCTATCTCATCTCTCACATCAATTGCTTCAAACTTTTTCACATCCTGAAGGTGAACTTCTTCTGAATCTACCAGGAAGATCCAGACCATCCCTGATTTTTCTAATCCTAACCAATTCTGAGTGTCCCTGTGGAGACTAATCCCCTATCTCTGCTTTTGGAAGTATCTCCTATTGAAGCTATGTTTAATTAGTTCATTAATTGCCATGACTTTCTGGGTTTTTTTTTAAGATTTCTTTTTTAGAGAGAGAGAAAACAGAGAGAGAAACATCATTGTGTTGCTGCACTTATTTATGCATTCACTGGTTGATTCTCATATGCGGCCTGACCAGGGACTGAACCCACATCCTTGGTGTACTGGGGACAGTGCTCCAACCAACTGCGCTACCCAGCCAGAGTGCCACCCCTTTCTGTTATCTCAGTCATTGTTGGCCATGATTTGGCAAGCTTCAGCAGGATGATTCATTTTTTCATTATTCATTCAACCATTATTTAGCACCTAATATATGCCAAACAGTATGCTGGATTTGAGGCTCCAGAGATGAGTGAGAAACCACCTTTGCCCTTGTTAGGATCCCAGCAGAAAACAGATGGCACTTCAAATTGGTTTATTTGAGGAGAATGTAGACAGAGTTTAAGGAAAGCATATAGGATAGTGTAAGGCTAGTAATAGTGGAAGTTACCATCCTTAGGCCAGTGGGGATGGGGGGGTATAGCTACTGAAACATGGGAAGTAAAGGAGGAGTACCAGCAAACTATGTAGAGATGCTTCCTGAGAGGAAGTGGCCTTCAGTCAAAAGCACAGTTAGCAAATGGCAACCTAGCAAGGAGGGAGCTGGGGAATAAATACTCTGACCTCACTCTTCCTACCCTGCGGTGCCCCTTCCAAACCAATTGGAAGTGTGTGGGGGAGGAAGCCATTTGATACCATCTATACATCAGCTTCATGAAGCAGAGCATGAAGTGGAAGGATAGAGTGGATCTCGTGTCCTGCAAGTCCTCAAGAGATCAGTATCTAATAGAAATAAAAACAGGCTCTTATAATACAATATGGGGTGTAATGGAGTAGCTGTGTAAAATACACTGGAGTGATTATGTATGCCAAGACCTAAAAAATTCCAACAATGTACAAGGTATAGGGGAGAAAACTAGCCTGAAAGGATCAGATAAGCTTTGTGGAGAAAGCAAAATGGAGATGAGTCTTGGAGTATGAGAGTGAGATGGTCAGGCTAAGCTGGGTTTGAAGAGGGAGTAAGTAAGAGCAGACTCACAGAAGAATGAAATAGTGTCATGTGTAACTAGAAACCCACAAAGTTCATTGTTGTTGGAGTTTGGGAAGGAGCACTGATTGGGGACTGAAGAGGGAGGCAGGGGCTGGATGATGAAGGGCCCATTTAGATTTTTTCTAATGGTTACTGGGCAGCAAATGGATTTTTTTTAAGTAAAGAGATATAATTGACATAGAATATTATCTTAGTTTTAAGTGTACAACAAAATGATTTGATATGTGTATGTATGGTGAAATAATCACCACAATAAGTATAGTTAACACCCATACCATACATAGTTACTATTTTTTTTTGCAATGAAAAATTTTAAGATCTACTCTCCAGCAGCTTTCACATATGCAATACAGTATTGTTAACTATAGTCAGCATGCTGTGCAGTATCTCTCCATGCCTTATTTATTTTATACCTGGAAGTTTGTGCCTTTGAACACTGACACTCATTTTGCCCGCTCCCCACCCCCGCCTCTGGCAATCATCCAATCTCTTCTTGATATCAATAAACTTATTTTTTATTCCACATATAAATGAGATCATATGATATTTGTCCATCTCTATCTGATTTGTTTAACTTTGCATAATGCCCTCAAGGTCCATCCATGTTGTCCCAAAGGGCAAGATTTCTTTGTGTGTGTTTTATGGCTGGGTAACATTCCATTGTATATACATACCACATTTTCTTTACCCATTCTTTCAATGATGGACACTTGGGTTGTTTCCACAGTGTCATGGATAATGGGCAGCAAGTGGACAGGTGAGCTTTGCAATTAGGTGACTGTATGAGTGAGGGAAGCATAGCTTTGAGGGAGGCAGGACCAGAGATGTGGAGACCTATAACAGAAGACCACAGTGGTGGTAGAGGGGAGAAATGAGGTGGCTAACACTCAGGCTGGAGAAGGGATGGTGATTTTGAGAAATACTTAGGAGCCAAAAGTGGCAAGCCTTAGGATTAGAAATGAGGGTTGAAGGAGAAGAGGTTACCAAAAATAACCCACAGGTTCCCAGGCTGGGTAATTCTTAGATAATGATGAATCCAGCTAAGAGGCGCCAACTAAAGAGAAGAATGAAGGCTTGGCTGAATCTGTGGGATAACCAGGTGAAAATGCTTAGCAACAATAAAAAAGTAAAAAATAATAATAATAAATGAAGAAAAGTAAAATAAAATAAAATAAAATTCTCAGCAAATACGGGCATACCTCATTTTATTGTTCTTCACTTTATTGTGCCTCGTGGATGTTGCGTTTTTCACTAACTGAAGACAAGACTCTCCACAGCAAAGTGATTATGACCCACGTTGTTGGGAGACTCGCTTTATTGTATGGTCTGGGTCCACCGATGTTTCCAGCAATGTTTCTGACGTATGCTTGTAGTTGAAAAAAATGGGCCTAAACCCCAGGGGGAGGTCTAGGCAGGAGAAACAATTTTGGGAGTTTTCAGCCTGTAGAAGGGGAGTGGCCAAAACAACAAAAGTAGGTTGGATCACTCAGTGATCCATTGGGGAATGAGCAAAGGTCTGAGAACTCTTTTGAGGAAGAGTGTGTGTGGTTGGACAGTAGTTGCAGAGAGATCATAAAGAGAATATGTAGAATCCAAAAAAAACCCTGTTTTTAAGGAGTAAAAACTTTCAAGAAACCTAATATTTGAGCACCTTTGCCTCTCCCCTTTCTTCTTGAAACTGTCCACTTTTCTTGGTTTCTGTGAAATTGTTTTTTTCTGGTCCTTCTTCTCTTGCTATTCTTCCACTGGTGTACTTCCTTCTCCTGTCCTTAAACATGTATCCACTCAACATACTTATATCCTCAAGATGTTTCTAAGAAATAGTAGTTCTTATTAACTTGTTCTACATTGAATCTACACCCACAGTTGCCTCAGGGATGGCCCCAGAGTTTCTCAAGACGTGAGATCATTTTCTGCAGTAAGCCTCCCTGGAGAGGGAGTTTTACCTGTGCCATTCTAGCTCTCAGGCATTATTCTCCCTATTAGGTCAGTTGTACTCTCCACTTCTTACCTTCACAATTAACATCGTCACATGTGTCAACAGGTGGGCATACCACAGAGAAAGCAATAATAACATAATGTATGATAAAGAGCTATAAAGAGTAGATCACTGGAGGTAGAGCCATAATCAACTTCTTCTACACCTCCTATTCTAACAATGCTGTCTTTGCTGAACAATGCTGAATCTTCACAGTGCTGTCTGACCACATATACATCAAAACGTTTAGAGAAAGATCAAGGAACATTTAAGATAGAGGGGACTAAATAGGGAGGCAAGTATGACATTTGGGCCAAATGCTTTTGCTGTCCCACTGTAGGCATTTCATGTGCCCTCAACCTTCCGGGGCCAAGGCTCCTGGCTTTGTTGCTCTTTCTGATTTTTCATTTGAGGAATTTGAAACAATTAAGGTACTTACTTGACGTTATCAAAATTCATCATCGCTCACATGTGGGAGTTACTTAACAGCTAATAGCTCTAGAACATAAGATACAGAGTCCACAGGGAATGTGTCTAGAGCCACTGGTTTTCAGGCCAAATGCCTCTCTGGAATCAACATTTGGGCTTACCATTGAGCTTATTGTTAATTGGTGGGATACTACTCGCCCCACAGTGGACTAGCTTCAGGAATTCATTACAACAAATGGCCTATCCTGCCTCCTGTTACCGTAACTCCAGTCCATTATGCGTCACGTTAGCGCTGCTCTAGTGAAAATGGATGTTATCCATGCTTATGTACCTTCTGGTTGAGTGCTTTTTTTTTTTTTTTGGTTGAGTGCTCTCTGCTCCAGCCATGCGTATTTATGACTCATAATTCTCTCTGTGTCAAAACACTGCTGCGAGCCGTGTGTACCTGTGTGGGTGTTTTATGTAGGGGTGTAGTCTACGGCCTGGGAAGCTAAACCTGTTGGTGAAGGGATTTTCATTTACCTAAAAGAAAGATCTTAATGCTTAATAAAGATGAGATTAATTTCAACTGATTGTTTACATGTAAAATAAGGCTTGTTAGCAAAAAAAAAGTGTAACTAAGTGGTACATGCATTCCTCCTTCACAGCTACTAAGGATAAGAGCGAGGAGGAGAATCAAAGAAATGTTAATTTCTCCAAGGCTAGGCAGTCTGGTTAGTCCTCCTATTTACCTCATAAACCCTCTGGGCTCTTCCAACTGCTGGAGGAAGATTAAACCTTTTTGAGACCAGAAGAGCCCAGGGACTCTAATCGGTAAGAGCATAGACTCTGGATCCACACCCTGTGTGGCCTAGGGCAAAAGTTTCTTTATCTGTAAAATAGGATGGTAATAGTGTGTTTCTCTTGGGTTGCAGTAAGGATGAAATGAGCTAATACACGAAAAGAGCTTGGTTCCTAATACACAGTGGGGCTTAAATAGCTGTCTTCTTTCTGTAGGGTTTAGGAAGGGTCCTAAAGCTGGAGCTGGTTCACTCTGTGGATGTAAGAAACGTCCAAACCTATAGATAATTTTAATAGTGTATGTGAGAAAAAACTGATGACAATTGCCAGGAAGCCAGATCTCAAATGCTTCTCTCTCATATTTGGAATTAAGGAAATAAGGAGGGAATGCGCATAAGACTGCATGAAGGTGGAAGAAAGCAAGGCGGGGATTGTTTAATTAACAAGATTGTGTGCTCTTTTAAGGGTGGTTTCACTTATTTCAAAAGTGTGTTAACCTAAAATGTACAAAAACAATGGATAAGTGAACTAAAAGGTAATATAAAAAATACAATAAAGATTAAATAAAAAAGAAAAACAATGGATAGGACTTTCTTAAAGCAAAGATAAACCCTTTAGTAAAAAAGCTATATGCCTGACTTCCGGCCAAGATGGAGGCATAGGTAGACGCACTGTGCCTCCTCGCACAACCAAGATAGGGACAGCAACAATATAGAAACAAAATAACAACCAGAACTGACAGAAAATTGAAGTTTATGGAAGTCGGACAACCAAGGATTTAAAAATAGACACTTTCATCCAGACCGGTAGGAGGGGCAGAGTCCGGCCGGGTGAG
>JAPYXV010003453.1:0-12243 GCA_028533065.1 Trachops cirrhosus
GGTTCTTTTGGATGGGTGTTTCAGGGTTCTTAGGATATAATGCCAGCTGTGGAGTTGCTGGGTCAAAAGGCAGTTGCATTTTTAGTTTTCTGAGGAAATTCCATACTGGTTTCCACAGTGGCTACACCAGTCTGCATTCCCACCAACAGTGCACTAGGGTTCCCTTTTCTCCACATCCTCTCCAACACTTCTTTGTTGATTTGTTTATGATGGCCGTTCTGACTGGTGTGAAGTGGTATCTCATTGTGGTTTTAATTTGCATCTCCCTGATTGCTAGTGATGCCCAGCATCTTTTCATGTGTCTCTGGGCCTTCTGTATGTCCTCCTTGGAGAAGTGTCTGTTCAGGCCTTTTGCCTGTTTTTTAATTGGGTTGTTTGTCTTCCTGGAGTGGAGTTGTATGAGTTCTTTACATATTTTGGAGATCAAACCCTTGTCTGAGATATCATTGACAAATTTGTTTTCCCATACAGTTGGTTCTCTTTTCATTTTAATGCTGTTTTCTTCAGCCATACAGAAGCTTTTATTTTGATATGATCCAGTTTGTTTATTCTTTCCTTTATGCCCCTTGCTCTATGGGACATATCAGTGAAAATATTGCTGCCTGGAATATCTGAGATTTTCCTGCCTATGTTATCCTCTAGGACTTTTATGGTATCACAACTTATATTTAAGTCTTTTATCCATCTTGAATTTATTTTTGTGTATGATGTAAGTTGGTGATTGAGTTTCATTTTTTTTTTGCATGTAGCTGTCCAGATCTCCTAACACCATTTGTTGAAGAGGCCATTTTTACTCCATTTTATGCTTCTGCCATCTTTTTCAAATATTAATTGACCATAGAGATGTAAATCTATATAAAGAAAATCCCAAGGAATTTCTGAAACATTATTAGAACTGATTTTTTAAAATTTCAGCAAGGTTGTATGATACAATACCAATATATTTAAATCAATTATATATAACTACATACAGATTAAATGATCCAAAAGTAAAACTGAGAAAACAATTTCATTCATAATGTCATTAAATAGAAATAAAAATTAGGAATAAATTTAACAAAACAATTGCAAGACAAGTGTACTGAAGATTATAAAGCATTGTTGAGGGAAATTAAAGAAAATCTAAATAAATGGAGAGACATTCTATGCTCATGGATTGGAAGACTCCATATTGTTAAAAGGTGATTCTCCCAAAATTGATCAGTAGATTCAGTGCAATCCCCATCAAAATTCCAGCATTCTCTCTCTCTCTTGCTCTCTTTCTCTCTCTCTCAGAAATTGATATTATCCTAAAATTTATATCAAAACCAAAAGCAAAAAAATAATTTTTAAAATAATACTTGGTAGATTTTTAAAAGATTTTATTTATTTACTTTTAGAGAGAGGAGACAGGAAGGAGAAAGAGAGGGAGAGAAACATCAATGTGTGGTTGCCTCTCTCGTGCCCCCTACTGAGGACCTGGCCCACAACCCAGGCTTGTGGCCTAGACTGGGGATCGAATCAATGACCCTTTGATTCACAGGCCAGCACTGAACCACTGAGACAAACTGGCTGGGGCTATTGAGTTCTTACTATAAGCCATGCATTATCCTAAGCACTTGTAATACATTTACTGCTATAATTCTCATAAGATATGTAAGAGTTGGATGAAGTAACTTGATCTAAATCACACAGGTCTCCCAACCAGCACTCAAATTTATATCTGCCTGACCCTGAGTCCTTGCTCTTTATGTCCATATTTTCATGTCTTTACATGAAGCTAGAAAAAAGAATCACCACCTTTAAAGAGATGTAGAAAATTTAATATCTATCTGACAAACTAGTAAATATAATAACCATTATGATTATAGATATAAGACAAAGAATATATATTAATCTCTAATGCTGTGTAAAAAAAAATACTCCAAACTTAGTGACTGAGAACAATACACATTTATTATCTTGCACAGTTTTTGTATGTCAAGAATCTGGGGCCTTGGCTGCTGTGGCTCAGTGGATTGAATGTGGGCCTGTGAACCAAAGGGTCATAGGTTCGATTCCCAGTCAGGGCACATGCCTGGTTTATGGGTCAGATCCCTAGTGGGGGGCGCATGAGAGGCAACCACACATTGATGTCTCCTCCCTCTCTTTCTCCTTCCCTTCCCCTATCTTTGAAAATGGATCAATGAAATCTTTAAAAAAAGAATCTGGGGATAGTTTGTTTGACTGGGTAGTACTAGCTCAAGGTTTATCATGAAATTGCACCGAAGATGTCATCCAGGGCTATAGTCATCTCAAAGCTGGGGCTGGAGCATCCACTTCTCAGGAGGCTTACCCACATGTCTTGTAAGTTGGTTCTGGCTGATGGTAGGAGGTCTTGGTTCCTCTACATAGTCATGTCCTCAAGGTTGCATGTGTGCTCTCATGAAATGTTGGCTCACTTTCTCTAGAACGAGTTGTCTAAGAAGCAGACTTAAGAGGCAGCTGCATTATCTTTTATAATCTAACTTCAAAGGTCACACACCATCATTTTGCAATGTCCCATTCAGTGTAGGGGGAGTCTACAAGAAGAAATAAATACCGAGAGGAAGATCGCAGTTCATTTCAGAGGCTGGCTAACACAGCAGATCTTCAGCTGACTCTGGGAAGCCCTAGATAGCTGAAGTTTTCAAGTGTTCAGTCCAACATATACTACAGACATATAAATGATACTCTCACCAAGTCAGAAATACTTGCTCAAGGCATAGGATAGCAGCCTGTCTCTTTAGGTTGCCATCAAGCTCTACTGGCCACATGTGGCAATCTGAGTGGACCCAGGTGGTGAATAGGAAGCCAGAATATAACTTTTTGTGCCTCCATTAGCCCCCTTATCTGGTCTATCTGCAATATTTTTATGCCACCCTCCCTCCTGTTGACTTCGTATCCTGCACATAGCTTTTGTACACCTTCCCACATACTCTACTCATTGTCAAAATGAACCTGTTCTGCATCCCATCTCCTAGACTCTTCCTTTTTATCTAGAATTTGGAAGGCTCGAAATCTAGAATACTAAATCAAGGTAATGAATTAGGAACACTTTCAATATATTTGCATTTTAAATGCCTTACAAAGCTTTAGCCCAAAAATGGATGCATGTGAGAATTTTAGTTATTTGTAGGTGGAGCGGAAGTATCTCTGTCTGTTTCAAACCATACCGAGTTGATTCAAAACATTCCTTCATGCATTCATTCATTCAGTTAGTCAGCCAACCAGCATTTACTGAGTACCTACTTTGTACCTCGTACTGTACTAAGCACTATAGAAAACTCATCTTATATACTATGAGTGAATGACAGTAAAACATTTTATGGGTCACACAACTGCAGAATATGGGAAGTTCAAACATAAGCTCCTTTCCTAAGGTTCCAAGGGAAAGGAAGGAGCATACAAAGGCATATCTTCATATGGAACCCTATTATATACATGTATTACTGGAAGTGTAGATTTGTTAGAATCTTAGCAGCACCTAGGAAAAGCTTGTCAGCCAAAATTAAAACTAAAGTGAGTTCGTTTGAGTGCAGCTTTTTAAAAGTACATCTAAAATACCACCCCCATGAATGCTTCAAAAGGCACATTTCTGAACCCTATGAATATGAAAATATAATTCACATCTAAGAGTTGATATTCTGCCTAAAGTAAGGCAGCTAATAAATGCTGCTTCCTGAATAATTAGACGTTAAAAATGTAAAGAACTATCAGGACAGGGCACCATTATTTTAGAAACCAATCAGTTAAAAATGTATTACATTCCTCAGCATCTCTTGGGTTTTTTTTTTTTCTTATTGACAGAGAGAAATAGAGGAAAGCGCAGTTCATTCAACCAACAAAAAATGTCTGATGCCTACTCTGTACACTAATTATGCTGATACTGTGAATACAGAAATGGACAAAACAGACACAGCCCTGACATCATTGCATTTAAAACCCAGCAGGAAGGCATGAATGGAATAAATACTTCAAAAATTTGGTCAAAAGGGTGATAAGTACTAACAAGAAACAGTTAATTGAAAAATAATTTATGCAACCATACGCTCGAAGAAAAAATTTTGTGACCAGAACCATGATTCTATTTTAGCAGTCAGGGAAGCAGTAAGACATTTCCCCAAGGTCATATGTCATAGGATAGGAAAAATAGGAAGGTTTTTAAACTCGAACATTTTTCTTTATTCCCCAACATATTCATCTTGGAAAGCAAGTATTTATTTTAAATTTTTTCAATTACGGTTTACATTTAATATTATTTTGTAGTAGTTTCAGGTGTACAGCATAGTGGTTAGACAATCACGTACTTTACAAAGTGTTCCCCCTCATATTTCCAGCATCCAACTAGTACCACATAGTTAATAAAATATTAATGGCTATCTTCCCTATGCTGTTCTTTACATTCCCATGAGTATTTTGTAACTACCAATCTGTACTTCTCAATCCCTTCACCTTTTTCATTCTGTCCCCAAACCACCTTCCTCTCTGGCAACCATCAGTCTGCTCTCTGTATCTGTGAGTTTGTTTCTGTTTGGTATGCTGTTTATATTGTTCTGTAGATTCCACATATAAGTAAAATCTAATGACATTTGTCTTTCTCTGACTGATTTATTTCACTTAGCATAATATCCTCTTTGTCCATCCATGCTGTCACAAATAGTAAGATTTCATTCTTTTTAATAACTAATATTCCATTGTGTGTGTATACGAATATCTTTCCAGAAAGTATCCAGCCATGTACTAGGAAAAACAAAGACATTTATTAAAGAAGATACAGGAAACATTGTACATAGGACAATGACACCTCAGTCCCCTTCAAAGTAGGCACCTTGGGACCTCACACAGTTCTCTCAATTGCAATCAGCTGCCCCATCATATTTTCCTGAATCTCATCAACAGTCTAAAATCTCTTCCCTTTCAAAGGTAATTTTAGTTTTGGGAAAAGCCAGAAGTCACGGAGTGCCAAATCTGGGCTGTAATGGGGCTGAGTCACCTGGGTAATTTGATGTGTCACCAGAAAACTCTGCACAAGATATAACGCATGAGCAAGCGCATTGTTGTGATAAAGCTGCCAATCACCAGTTACCCAAAGCTGTGGCCTTCTGAATCATCCAAATAGTTTCTTTGGAAGAATGTTCAAGCCTAATGCAAAATTGGATGCAGATTCATTGCTCTACTCACTCATTTTGAATGCAACAGCTACACAGTACAATGCTCACTCAACAGTTTCTACCCCCCACTGACTAGTACAGTGAAGTTGTCATTGTTCACACATGCACATTCCAGTCCATTCTCTTTGGCTGCCAGGTTACATCGATGTCACACAAACCATTCTCATTATATTAACAATGGCTAGACTTTTTCCGGACAGACCTTGTATATGTACGACAACATTTTTATCCACTTGTTTACTGATCTAAGTTGCTTACAGATCTTGGCTATTGTAAATAATGCTGCAGTGAATATAGGGGTACATATATTCTTTCAAATTGGTGTTTGGGTTTCTTCGAATATATTCCCAGAACTAGGATCACTGGGTCATAAGATAATTTCATTTTTAATATTTTGAGGAACTTTCATACTGTTTTCTACAGTGGCGCACCAATTTGAGTGGGACTCCCATCAACAGTGCATGAGGGTTCCATTTTGTCCACACCCTCACCAACACTTGCATGTTGACTTATTGATGATAGTCATTCTGACAGGTGTAAGGTGATATCTCATTGTGGTTTTAACTTGCATCTCTGTGATAATTAGTGACATTGAGCATATTTTCGTATGTCTATTGGCCATCTGTGTGTCCTCTTTGGAGAAGTGTCTACTCAGATCCTTTGCCCACTTTTTAATTGGGTTGTTTGTTTTCTTCATGTTGAGTCAGGTGAGTTTTTTATATATTTTGGATATTAAACCCTTGTCCAATGTATCAGTGGTAAATATGTTCTCCCATACAGTCAGTTCCCTTTTCATTTTGATGATGGTTTCCTTTCTTTGCTGTGCAAAGACTTTTTAGTTTGATGTAGTCCCATTTGTTTATTTTTTCATTTTGTTTCTGTTGCCTGATGAGATGTATGAGAAAAAAATACTGCTAAAAGAAATGTTCTAATTTTACTGCCTATGTTTTCTTCTAGTATTTTTATGGAATCAAGTCTTACATTTAAGTCTTTAATCTATTTTGAGTTCATCCTTGTATATGATATAAAAAGGTGGTCTAGTTTCATTTTTGGCATATATCTGTCCAATTTTTTCCAACACCATTTATTGAATCAATTATCTTTATCCCATTGTATGTTCTTGCCTCCTTTGTCAAATATTAATTGACCATATAAGTGTGGGTTTATTTCTGTGCTCTTTATTCTGTTCTATTAATTTATATATGTTTTTTATGCTAGTACCATGCTGTTTTGATAACTATGGCCTTGTGGTATATTTTGATATCAATATTCCTCCAACTTTGTTCTTCTTTCTCAAGATTTCTGTGGCTATTTGGGGTCTTTCATGATTCCATATAAATTTTTGAATATTTGTTATAGTTCTTTGAAATACACAATTTGTATTTTGATAGGAATTGTGTTGAATTCATAGATTGCTTTGCATAGTATGGATATTTTAACAATGTTAATTCTTCCTATTCTTGAGCATGGAACATGCTTCCATTTATTTGTCTTTCTTCAATTTATTTCTTCAGCGTTTATAATTTTCCCAGTACAGGTCTTTTACCTCCTTGGCTAATGGAAAGCAAGTTCCAAATTCTGACAACTTGAGTTCAAATGCCAGCTCTACCATCTAGAAGTTGCAAGACCTTGGGTAGTATAAATTATCTCTCTAAGCCCCTGTTTCCTCATCTAAAAATAAAGCTATCTTCTAGGTGCCCTTTAATAAAATGAAATGATATATGACAAAGCACACTGCCAGACATATAATAAGTACTTAGTAAATGTTATCTGTAATATTAACTATAGATCATTTAAAGTAGTATTAAGCCCTGGCTGGTATAGCTCAGTGGATTGAGCACAGGCCTGTGAACCAAAGGGTCACCGGTTCGATTCCCAGTCGGGGCGCATGCCTGGGTTGCGGGCCAGGTCCCTGGTTTGGGGCATGCAAGAGGCACCAACACATTGATGTTTCTCTCCCTCTCTTTCTCCTTCCCTTCCCCTGTCTAAAAATAAATAAATAATTTAAAAAAATAAAGTAGTATTAAAATTGGTTTACATTTATTGAGGATACACACTAACATTATGAAAGGAGGCTTGGTTTTATATTTTGTCTGTGTATTTATTCAGCCATTTATTTACATCTTTGACTTCTTGCTTGCCAAAACCAAGGAGAAAATAGAATCCCAACACTCTCTTGAAATGTCTTACTCAACTACACTTGGATTCTGCTCTCTCCAGATACTTGAGAGTGCCAGTTTCTTCACTCCCACACCCTAAACTTTATTTCTCTTTTTCTACCCCCTTCTTCTCAATGGTGTCATGTACTAGCATATGGGCTCAACCCTCAAATTAAATCATCTTTTCTCATTGGTTTAACAGCAGTCAGAGAGGCACCATCAGACCTTTTAACACTTGAATAAGATCCCAATATTAGCATTTGGTCTCTGTTATCATTTTCTGAATGATTTGGGTAGCCATAATAGAAAGATAATTTTTAGCCTGAAAAAAAATTGAACTATATCCCAGGCAAAAAAAGTGAGAAGTTAGCCTTTGATATATAGACCCAGATTTCATCCACCCCTCTGTAAAAAATGGCAATGTAAAGCAAGTAGCTATTTTTCACCTTAAAAGAAAAAACAAAAATGTGCCATTCTTTCATTTTTCTTTTTTTCATGTAAATGAATAATAATGGAATTTACTCCCTTCATCTTCAGTTTTTTGTTTTTCTGCTTTAAATTCTGGTGGGGTTGTAAAAAATCTTACATCCTAAATCCTTAAAAAAAATCTTAAATCCTTAAAAAATCTCTTGCATAACTGAAACATCTCACATGGTTTCAGCTTCTCAAGATTATGAACTTGTAATCCATTTCTGGGTTCAAACTGTTTATATGTGTGCATCCACACATACACATGTGTTTATTTATGTTACCAGCTAGCATAAGGAAATAATATAAAAAGTATGGTTTCCTAAGCCAGTCAAGTTAGGGTTCATATACCAGGTCACTCATTTATTAGCTGTAAAAAGTAAGCAAATTACTGACCTTTGCCGAAACTCATTTTCTTCACCTACACATTGGGTTTATTGCAATGAATAAATGAAATAAGATATATAGAATGCTCAGCAAAATAATAGGTGGTCTGTAAACATCAATAGTTTCTTATGAGGAAGAAATAGAAAGGGAGTTGTGGGTAACCTGAATCTCCACAGGCTGCAAATTTGTTTGTGTAGAAAACAGGAAAAACTCAAATTCCACTGATTCATTCCCCTCATCTGCACAGGACACCTTCCTCCCCAAAGTCTCCCTACTACTTTATGAGAATTCCTAGAATAATTTTATATGTGTTCACAAAATCTTATTCCATCTTGGTCTTGGTTTTGGAGTCCCCAGTCCCAGGAAGCCAAAACCAGCCTTCCCTAATCATTTCCCTTGTTTCCAGTGCTCTCTAGGAGAGCACAATTTTCCAAGCCTGGGAAGGAGCTTTGCTTCATCTCAAAGCTGTGAATCATGAGGTGTTTGACCAGAATTGGTTCATTTTAAATCCTTACTCTGATATGCCACAATGCATTCTAGGCATTCATGGGGGGAAAGGCCCCCATTCCAGCTCTGTCTCCTGGCCTCTAAGAAGCACAATCCATTTCCTGAGTATTACATGGAGCCTCATGAGGAAGCCTTTAGTTTCTGCCAAAAGCCCTTCTCCTCATGGGTCTCAGACATTGTCCCTAGTAAAAAGCTTGAGTTCATACCTTGTTTTCCTCCTGTATCACATGCTGCCTATGTCCTGCCCATATGTCCTCAGGCTTTACCAATGGCCAACAGCTTCATCACTGTGCCTGAAACCTTATTTAGTAGCCTGACTTGCTTGCTTGTGGCAAACTTCTTGGGTTCAGTCTTCAACCAATGACTAACAGGAATTGGTATAGGTAATTCTGAGGCTTGTGTTCTCTATTGGCTTCTAGAGTTCCCCAATAGGATGAAATTCCAGTTAAGCACAGCGGCAATTATTTTGATAAGGCATCATTTAGTGGCTCTTTTCTTACCTGCCTCACTTCCCCATTCTCTTATTAGTATGTCCTAGGATTATCTCCCAAAAATACTAATTGCATTCAAATCTTGGTCTTAGAGTCTACTTCTAGGGGAACCTAAACCAACTCTTTATCTACCAGTCTTTCTCCCCAGACACAAAGAACACATCTCATAGGCCCATATCATCCAGGCAAAATAAATGAATACCAGTAGATGTTTGAGGAACTACTGGCCCACTAATTCCTTAGACACGGCCAGATTCTGAGTCTGAATCAGCCCCAACTGGGCCTTCTGCTACAAATGTCAGTACAGTAAAACCTCAGTTTTCGAATGCCTTGGTTCTTGAACAAGTTCTCAACCAAGTTGTTCACAGAAAAATGTCTCAGTTGTCTAACAAAACTTTGGACTTTGGCTGGTGTAGCTCAGTAGATTGAGTGTGGGCTGTAAATCAAAGGGTTGCTGGTTTCATTCCCAGTCAGGGCACATGCCTGTGTTGTGGGCCAGGTCCCCAGTAGTGGGTGTGCGAGAAGCAACCACACGTTGATGTTTCTCTCCTTCTCTTTCTCCTTCCCTTCCCTTCTGTCTAAAATAAATAAATAAAATCTTAAAAAAATAAGTGTGGTGGTTTGGGTGGTGGCCCCTGAAGCACTATGTCTGTGTCCTAGCCCTCAAAACCTATGAATGTGACCTTATTAGGAAAAGGATGTTTGCAGATATAATTAAGTTAAGGATCTTGAGATGAGTTCATCATAGGTTATCCAAATGGACTCTAAACCTAATGGCAAATATCCTTATAAGAGACACACAGAAGAGGCAGACAGAAGAGGAGAAAGCAATGTGACCACAGAGAAAGAAATAGTGATGCAACCACAAGACAAGGGATGCCTGGAGCCACCAGAAGCTGGAAAAAGCAAGGAACAAATTTTTGCCTTGAACCTTCTGAGAGAGTACAGCTTTGCCAACACCTTGATTTCAGACTTCTGGCCTTCAGAATTGTGTGAGAACAAGATTTTATTGTTTTAAGCCACCATATGTGTGGTAACTTGCGTTGGTAGAACTATGAGACTAATATAAGGCCCAACATTCATTTGTTCATTCACTCATTTTCCAAACATTTAACAAGCATCTCTTATTATGTGCCAGGCACTGCTACATAAGCATATAAGATATTATCTCTGCCTTCAAGAAGTTTATAGTCCAGTTAAGTTCAGGACCTTATGCCTAGGTTATGGAGGCATTCCATACTGACACTGAATCTACTAGCCATTTTTCTGGCCAACCCACTGCAAAATTATATGGCTAGCTAGAGTGTTAGGTTGCCAATGGAAGTCTCTGAACGTCTGTGTGCCTTTAATACTGGGGATTATGAAACTTGAGAGATGATAAGTATCTTGAAGATCATTTGGTTCAATTTCCCCCAAGTACAAGAATCCACTTACCAGAGTTCCTGGCTGGTGGCCATTTAGCCTCTTTTTGAGCACCTTCCCAATGAGTAATGTACTCCTTTCATGCCATATCTCTTTTCATGTATGAACAACTTTCACTGTGGAGTTCTCTCCCTCACTGAGCTCTAATATACCCATTATAGCTTCCATCCAATTGTCAGAATTCTATCCTCAGGACCTATAAAAATAGGCCTAATTCTCCTTTCACATAACAATCTCTCAAATTATTGAATACACCTGATATTTTTCCCCAACTATCTTCTCTTGCCTGGCAACTAGCTGAGTTTAACTTATCATTTCTCAGGTGATGTGGTTTCTAAACCTGTCATGATAATACATTTCTTCTCTAAATACAGTCTTACTTATCCATAAAATTTAAAGTATGGCACAGAGAACAGAATACAATTTATACATAATTTAGGCAGAGGAGAAGTTATACTATTACCTTCTTTGTTCCGGAATTAATTCATGCATACTGAGACTACACATTGTAGAGAATAATGTCATATGATTGATTCATTCTGACCTTCTTGGCAGCTGAAACCTAAGTGTTTTACTGAATTTCTGTTAAACCTGGTTTCCCTTATACATCTATATGGTTGATTTTGGATCTATGGTATGGGAAGAATTTTTATTCACTTTTGGAAATTGCCTCCTTTTTGTTTCAGCTAATTTTTCCAGGCTGTCAAAATATCTTTCAATTCTGATTTCTCAGATGGCATATTAACTTGCTTTGGCTGACTTTCATTCCCATACTCTTCATCCCTGGAAATTAACACTCTGTCATCAGGCTCTTGTTCAAACTCTTCCTTGCTGGACTCTTCTAACCTGCTCACATACTTCTATTGGAGGCCATTACTCCTTGCCCTCAATTCTTGTCAAGTCATGACAACCAATTTCTAGCTCAGAGCTCCAATATGCATAGCTCCTTCCAGCTCTGATCTTTCATTATACTATGTTAGAAACAGGCAGATATTTGAAATTACTGAGGTTGATAAGATTCACATAAGTGCAGGAAACAGCTAGCACCTTATGAGACCCAGGAAGATAAACAATGTTTTATAAATGTCATGAAAGCAACATACTAAGGAAGACTCTGGAAATTACAGCATCTTTATGAAGGTTCACAGAAAGGCTTTAGCAGACCTTTTGGAGTCTGTTCTCCAAGCTGCAAGTATTAACCTGAAGAACCCAAAAGTGATTTTCATAGGCCTGTGGACCAGTTCCAAAGTGCTGAGGGCAACACCACCTGACACTACCCAAACTGACTCAGTAAGAAAAAGCCCAGAGTTCACTAAGGTTGTTGGGGCATAACAGATAATATCTCATCAATACCTTGCAGTTACTCTTTATTGAACTAAAATGCATGTTCATATGACAGGTGAAAGGATGAGGTAAGGAGATGTGACATGCTTGAGAGAAAAGAAATTGTTTCCATGTCACATTTTCTGAATATATTTCTCCATTTCTTTTATTGAAAAAAATATATAAGTGGAATACTTTGTGATGATAAAGAAGTGATGTAGGAAAAAGTAGAGGAAAATCTACTTTTTAAGTAACAAGAGGGGAGGTGGGAGGGGGATAATGGGGAAAAGGGGGAAGGGTTTTCAGTAACATGTA
>JAPYXV010003454.1:0-12243 GCA_028533065.1 Trachops cirrhosus
TTTCAAATACACAATCTCATCCTCCATCTACAAGATTTGGAGGAGCAATAATATACAAAGCCCATAGCAAGTAGAAGAAAGGAAATAACCAAGATCAGAGTAGAATTAAATGACACAGAGACCAAAGGAACAATTTTACAGATTAATAAAATTAGGAGTTATTTCCTTGAAAAGGTAAACAAAATCGACATGCTTTTAACTAGACTCGTCAAGAAAAAAAGAGAGACAACCCAAATAAACAAAATCAGAAATGAAAGAGGAGAGATTACAAAAGATACAACAGAAATATAAATGACTGTAAGAAATTGCTATGAAGAACTATATACAAAGAAATTTCAAGACCTAAGTAAAATGGACAAATTTCTAGAAAAATATGATCTTCCAAAACTGAATGAAGAAAAAGCACAAAGCATGAACAGACCAATAACAGCTTATGAAACTGAAGCAGTAATAAAAAACTCCTTTCAAAAAGCAGATGGTTTCAGAGGAGAATTTTACAAAACATTTAAGGAAGAGCTAACCCTAATCCATCACAGACTATGCCGAAAATCCAAGAAGACAGAAGTCTCCCAAACTCTTTTTGTGAAGTCAGCATCATCCTAATCCAAAAACCAGATAAAGGCACATAAAAAAAGAAAATTGCAGGCCAACATTGTTGATGAAAATAGACCCTAAGATTCTCAACAAGTACTGACAGACTGCATCCAGCAAACATCAAAAAGATCATACACCATGATCAAGTGGGATTCATCCCAGGGATGCATGGATGGTACAATATTTGCAAATGGATAAACATAATATATCACATAAACAAAAGAAAAGACAAAAATCACACAATCATATTAATAGTTGCAGAAAAAGCATTTGATAAGGTACATCACCCATTTATAATAAAAATGCTCAGCAAAGTGGGAGTAGAGGGAGCATTCCTCAACATAATAAAGGCCATATATGAGAGACCTACAGCCAACATCATACTCAATGGAGAAAAAACAAAAGCTTTTCCACTAAGATCAGGAACAAGACAAGGATGTCTGCTTTCACCACTTCTATTCAACATAGTATTGGTAGTGTTAGCCGCAGCAATCAGACAGGAAGAAGAAATGAAAGGCATCCGAATTTGAAAGGAGGAAGAAAAACTGTTATTGTTTGCAGATGACATGATAGTGTACATAAAACCCTATAGACTTCACAAAAAAACTACTCAATCTAATAAGTGAATTTAGCAAAACAGAGGGATACAAAGTCAATATTCAGAAATCAAAGACATTTTTGTACAACAACAATGAAATATCAGAAAGAGAAATCAGGAAAAAAATCTCATTTGCTATAGCAACAAAAAAAATAAAGTAACTAGCGATAAACTTAACTAAGAAGTAAAAGACCTGTACTCAGAAAACTACAACACTGAAGAAAGAAATTAAGGAAGACACAAATAAATGGAAGCATGTATCATGTTCATAGATTGAAAGAAATAACACCACCAAAATGTCCCTACTACCCAAAGCAATTCATAGATTCAACACAATATTTATTAGAATACTAATGACATATTTCAGATATAGAACCAACATTTCAAAAATTTATAATACCATAAACTACCCTGAATAGCTGCAGCAATTCTGAAAAAGAAGAACCAAGTAGGAGGATCACCATACCTGACACCTAACTATGTTACAAGGCCATGGTAATCAGAGCAGCCTGGTACTGACATATAAAAGGACACATATATCAATGGAACAGAATAGAGAGCCCAGAAATAAACCCAAGTCTCTATGATCAATTAATATTCAACAAAGGGAGCAGAAGCATAAAATGGAGTCAAAATAGCCTCTTCAACAAATGGTGTTGGGACATCTGGACAGCTACAAGCAAAAAATGAAATTTGACCACCAGCTTACACAATACCCAGAAACAAACTCAAGATGGATAAAAGACTTAAATATAAGTCATGATACTATACGAGTTCTATAGGAAAACCTAGGCCATAAAATCTCAGATATTCCATGCAGCAATATTTTCACCGATATACCACTTAGAGCAGCAGACATAAAGGAAAGAACAAACAAATGGGACTTCATCAAAATGTAAAGCTTCTGCACCAGCTAAGGAAAACATTTTCAAAATGAAAAGAGAACCAATTCCATGAGAAAATATATTTGCCAATGATATCTCAGACAAGTGTTTGATCTCCAAAATATATAAAGAACTCACATGACTCCACACCAGGAAGACACATAATCCAATTGAAAAATGGTCAAAGGACCTGAAAAGATACTTCTCCAAGGAGTACATATAGAGGGCTCAAAGACATATGAAAAGATGGTCAGCATCAATAGCCATCAGAGATGCAAATTAAAACCACAATGAGATACCACTTCACACCATTGAGAATGGCCATCACAACCAGATCAACAAATAATAAGTGCTGGCAAGCCTGTGGAGAAAAGGGATCCCTAGTGCACTGTTGGTGGGAATGCAGAGTGGTGCAGCCACTGTGTAAAACAGTATGGAATTTTCTAAAAACACTAAAAAATGCAACTGTCTTTTGACTCAGCAATTCTACTCCTTATGTTATACCCTAAGAATACTGAAACACTACTTCAGAAGAACCTATGAACTCCAATCTTCATAACAGCACAATTCACAATAGCCAAGTGCTGGAAACAACCTGAGTGTCCATCAGTAAGTGAATGGATAAAAAAAAAAACAAAAAACGGTACATTTACACAATGGAATACTATGCAGCAGAGAAAAGAAAGAACTCCTACCATTCACACTGGCATGGATGGAACTGGAGAGCATTATGCTAAGTGAAGTAGCCAAGCAGGGAAAGACAAATGCCACATGATCTCATCTATAAATGGAACCTAATTAACAAAACAAACAACCAAGGAAATTATAACCAGAGACATTGAAATTAAGAACAAACTTATAGTAACCAGACTGGAGGGTGGAGGGAAATAACGGAGGAAATACGGAGTAGGGTCATCAAGGGACATGTATAAAGGACCCATGAACAAAGCCAAAGGGTGGTAGGATTGAGGGTGGGACATGGGGGTGGGTGGGGCTGAAGAAAGTGGTGATTGAAAATGGAGACAACTGTATTCAAATATTAATAAAGAAATTATCAAAAATAATAAAAATAAAGGTAATGACAATTACTGAAAAAAGAAGACAGCATAAGAAGAAATTGACTTAATTGTAGCACAATGTATCTGGGAATGACGTAAGCAATAATTTTTTTAGTGTGGAGGGAAATTCATAGGTGCTCATATTTTAGTTAATCATGTATTGTTTTTACTGTTACCCACTCAATAAAATCTCTGACACAATCGATATAAAATGTGATAAATATACATTAAAGATAAAATGTATTAATGTCTTTATATGTATGTTATTTGAGTTTCAAAGAATTAAAAAGAATGTTTTTGAGTTTTCCCTTGAGGTTGGTTTCTAGTTTCAGTCCCTTGTGGTGAGAGAAAATGCTTGATATGATTTCAACCTCCTTGAATTTGTTGAGGCTTGTTTTGTGTCCTACCATGTGGTCTATCTTTGAAAATGTTCCATGTGCATTTGAAAAGAATGTATATTTTGTTTCTTTGGGGTGGAAAATTCTGTTTATATCAATTAAGTCCATTTGATCTACAGTGTCATCTGGTGCCACAATATCCTTGCTATTCTTTATTTGGAATGCCTATCCATTGTTGACAGTGGGGTGTGAAAAACCCATTATGATGACTGTGTTGTTGTCAATATCTTTCTTGAAATCCTCCCAAAAATTTACATGGCACCAAAAAACACCCCGAATAGCCTTAGGAGTCTTAAGAAAGAACATAGTAGAAGGAATCACATCATCTGATACCAAACTATACTACAAGGCAACTGTAATCAAAACAGTCTGGTACTGGCATAAGAACAGACACATAGATCAATAAGGCAGAACAGAGAGCCCAGAAATAAACCTAAGTATCTGCAGTCAATTAATATTTGGCGAAGGGGGCATGAGCTTACAATGGAGTAAAGATAGTCTTTTCAATAAATAGTGCTGGGAAATTTGGATTGGTACATGCAAAAAATATGAAACTAGACCACCAACTTACACCTTACACAAAAATAAACTCAAAATGGATAAAAGACTTAAATATAAGTTGTGATACCATAAAAGTCCTAGAGGAAAATGTAGGCAGGAAATTTTCAGATATCCCATGTAGCAATATTGTTGCTGATATATCTCTTAGGGCAAGCAAAGGAAAGGAAAAAAATAAATGGGACTACCCAAACTAAAAAGTTTCTGCCCAGCTAAAGAAAGCATCATTAAAATGAAAAGGGAACCAACTGTATGGGAGACCATATTTGCCAATTATACATCAGACAAGGGTTTGATCTCAAAAATGTATAAAGAACTCATATGACTCAATACCAGGAAGACAAACAATCCAATGAAAAAATGGCCAAAATATTTGAATAGATGCTTCCCCAAGAACAAATAGATGGCCCATAGACATATGAAAAGATGTTCAACATCACTAACCATCAGAGAGATGCAGCTTGAAACCTCAATGAGATGGCACCTCACACCTTTTAGAATGGCCATCATTAATAAATCAACAAACAACACATGCTGGTGAGGGTGCAGATAAAAGGGGCCCTAGCGCACTGTTGGTGGGAATGCTGACTGCTTCAGCCACTGTGGAAAGTATGGAATTCACTTAAAAAACTAAAAGTGGAACTGCCTTTTGACCTAGCAATTCTGCTGCTGGTAATACACCCTAAGATTTGTGAGTCACCTATTCAAAAGAACTTATGCACCCCAATGTTCATAGCAGCGTTATTTACAATAGCCATGTGCTGGAAACAGCCTAAGTGCCCATCAGTAAATGAGTGGATTAAAAAAGTTGTGGTACATTTACACAATGGAATATGACCCACAGAAAGAAAGAAGGAGCTCCTACACTTTGTGATAGCAGGGATGGAATGGGAGAACATTATGCCAAGTGAAATAAGCCAGGTGGAGAAAGACAAATACCATATGATTTTACCTATAAGTGGAATCTAATGAAGAATAAACTAATGAACAAAATAGAAGCACAGGCATGGAAACATGGTGCAGACTGAAAGGGATCAGAGAAGAAAGGGGAGGGGGACAGTGGTGGAAAGACGGGGAAGGAATTAGACAAAGAACATGTATGAATGACCCACAGACATGTACAATAGGATGGGAATTGACTGTAGGAGCCAGGGGTGAGATGGGTAGAAGAGGGCAATGGGGGAAAATTGAGAAACTTTTATTTGAATAACAATAAAAATGATTTTAAACAATTAAAAAGAAAGAACTGCTCAGACAAAATTTCTGTTGACTGGTACCATCTCCTTAAATAGTATGATAAAAAAATCAACAACTTTGGGTTAATTGTTTTAGAGCTGTGTGATATAATTTGCCCAAAGGCTCACATAGAATTACTGAACTGGAAAGATACCACTTCTCAGCATTCTTATTACATACAAGGATATTTTGCAATTCCATAGTTTTCAACTTTCCTCAAACTGAAAGGTCACCCTCATCCTTCATCTCACCTCACATCTGCTTGTTAGTTACTTGTTGGTAAGAAACAACCACTTTCTACAAGAAATAAAATGTTATGTAGCTTAACAGTCACATATATACAAGCCCCATCCCCACTCATTCTTGAAATATACTGTTGTTCCTTTTCCCCACCTCTACCACATTCATTACCCACTGCCACTCTGAGGGCAGGGCAGAGAGCTAGATTTACAGGAAGAGCCCACAAATCTTTTGAAAGAACAAGAGCAGCCCTACTGTGTATTAAATGTAATTACAAAAGCCAAACACAGAAAAAAATTTTCCTACTGTTTCTGCTGCAATTTTTGATGCTGGAGAGCATTCATTCAGATTTATTATTTTTTTGTTAAAGAATATTTAATCTTACTGGTGGGTGGGAGTGGGTGGTAATTACATCAGAGGGAAGAGAAGGAAATTCAAGCATATTTCTGAGGGGAAAATAAGTATTAACAATTATATGGTGGTGTATTCTTTAAAGTTAATATGTGGCTCAGGAAGGAACATAATAGAATAGGTTTCTGAGCTATGCAAAAAAGCAAAACCAGCTCTGTGTAGACCCATACTCTGTGTTAACACATTTAGAGCTGTATTTTCTAGGAAACTAGATTTGTTTGTAGGTAGATGTTTTTCAGAAAAACCTATTATTTATGAAGTGCTCTGGGGCTAGAAAGTAACATTGACTAAACAATGGATCAGAGGCTCTCGACCTACAGTGTTAAAGGCTCAACACAGAAGGCCCAAGAAAGCTAAGAGAGGCCTTAGAATGTTTAGAATATAAGTAAGTGGACAGAATCTGGGAGCAAAAATCTAAATGACATTGTCACTAAATCTTAATCTTTAATTGTTCACTAAAATCTTAATCTACAGCTATCGTATCATTTATTACAGTGGAACAACTATTTTAGTTCATCCTAGGAAATAATACCGTGTGATATGTTACTTATTTGTTAATCTTCAGTTTCCTGATCTGTAAAACGGGAAATAATTATATTTATTTTGTGAGAGAACTTTATGAGGTAGCACATGTTTTAAGTTCTTAGCCTAGTGCCTGGTACATAATACTAGCTGACATTTAGAGTAATTATTATTATTATTATTACTTTTGGATGGCAGTATAGTGTAGAGAATAATATGTGTTTTGAAATTTGATAGAATTGGATTTAAATACCAGTATTTTTTAATTAAGTAACAATATTTCCTTGTGTGTATCACTATAAAATAATGTTTACTTATAAGATAGTATTACTTATATGATTGCTGTGATGCTTAACTGACATTACAAAAATGATTGATTGTAGTGTCTGGCACATGGAAACTAATAAATGGATGATACCTATTATTACTCTATGAAATTTTTATTATAGATATATTTGGCCTAAGCTACATCTGATTTTATGAAGAAGTGAACCACTGTACTTCAGAATTTGCAGTAATTGTGGGGTGAACCCATTCAGGTCCTCCTAGAAGATAGGACTAGGTGCAAAGGAGATTTATTGGGAGAAACATCCCAATAAGGGAGCAGGAGTAGGAAGGAATAGCCTTCAGAGGGCAATGCAGGTCTGACCCCTGAGAAAGGAGAGGAAAGAAAGGAGAACAGGATAAAAAGAGCCTTAAATGCAAGAGAGCTATGAGAAAGTCTCAGCTGGGTGGATGGGGAGCCCAGAGCAATGATTGCCCATCAGAGAAGTCGTGTATTAGGCAGAATAGCCCAGCTTTGGTGCCTGTGCCATGTTGTCATTGGGTGGAAACAGCCTGGGGACAGTGTGGCCTTGGCAGGAACACTGCAGATGGGGGCTATGCTCCTCTATGCAGGGTTTTTTGAAGGGAGCTGTATATAGTGTAACACTATGGCCACCACAATGGGTTAAGTTTAGCTATATCACAGTCAGAACTATCTTTTCATATTAGTTAATTCCTGGTTTGGATCAAACCCTCATAAAAGACTATAGACCTGAAATCAAATGGAATTTTTGAAGAAAATAAGTATTGCCAAGAGTATTTTATGGAGAGTAATTACAGCATTTAATCAAACAAATATGATGTTTGTTGAAAAATAAGCTTAAAAATTTCCATTTGAAAAAGAGCAATGCAGGTGTCACTTTGTCCTATTTGATTCCTTAAAGGAAGCTAGGCCATAAGTCTCCTTTATGTGCATAAACTGAAAAATTAGAAGTTTCAATAATTCATTCAGCATTCTCTTCCTGTTTAATTGTACTACTAAGATTTATTTAAAAATTCTGTTTCAGAGGGATGTCAGGAATGTAATAGTAGAATTAGACCAAAGGGTTAAAGCAAATCTACTTTTAGCTATTATTTCCTCTGCTATAAAATCCCATTTTTCCATGTTTCAACTTTATATCCCTCTCCATTTGTAATATTAGTGACCAAAAAAAACCCTTTTCCTTTATCCTCTTAGGTTCAGTGTTTGGATGGTTGTGAATTAAATTGACAAAAGACAGCTTAGCAAGAGAAAAGGGAGATTTTAATCATGTGCATAGGGAATTTTACAAAGAAATGTGACTCAAAGGGCCTGGTTAGAATTTGGGGCTTATAGACCAAATTATTTGGGGCAGGGGATAGGAGAAAGAACACTTATGGGAAAACAAACAACTTTTTGTAAAGATAAAGGGGCCCTTAGGAGAAGAACATACTATGGTTATTTGACAATGTCTGTTTACATGTGGTGTATGGTGACTTCTCATTTCTGGTGATGAGTCCGCTACTTCCTTGTTTGCTTTTAGGGAGGGGCTATAAAACAGTTGACTTTTTTGGGGGAGGCTTGGTTTTTAGGCAAATAAGGAATTTCAGGAACTTAAATGCCTTCTACTCAAAATAATTTTTATGCCTTTGTGGCATATTCCATACTTTTTCAGTGTTGTGGATGCTGAAATATTGGTTTGTCACACAATTTGAGGACTCAGATCAAAGAAAGTGCATTAGGACCTAGTAATATTGCTGGCATTACATCAATAGTTTAGTGTTTATTCACCACTAACAATTTAATGATGGAAGCTAAAAAGAAGCTCTTTTGCATTCACTGATGGCGTAAGTTGTAGAACCAACTGTTTGGCAAAGAAAAGTGTTACAACTCTTCCAATTAAAACATTACTATGATTAAGAAGAAGCATTGGAATTAAGGTCAGAGAGGAAGGGAAGAAAAAGAATGGAAAATACGAGACAAGATATTCAGGGTCAAGCAAGAACTTGTTTGTGACCAAATCCACTCAGTGCTTAAGAAAAATCAGCAGGTGTTAGATATGTGAAACCAGTGAGAGTGTCTTATCACCAGGGAACTGACAATGCCAATAAATCAGCAGCAGGCCTGGAGAAATTAAACACTGGTAGTCCAGGCAGAGGCCATGGCCACAGTTGCTATGACCCCTTCTAAAATTTCTACCCTAGTGAACAATGAGATGAGAGTAAAAACAAAGGTCAGTATTTATACTGATGGTATCCTGTGGAACCATTTTAAAGTTTTTGATTAAAAACAAAGTGGATTTTATTGTTTTTGTTGATATTTTTTAAAGTAAAGCATCTCTGAGATGCAAAGAATTATATAAGGTATGAGTTTTCTGTATGACCAGAGTGGCCTTTGACCATGGGTGGTATAGGACTAAATGGTTTACTTAAACTTGTGTTAAGAATGTGTTTGAGGGAGGTGGAGAGGGCTGGGGGGGTGGGCTGGGATGGGAATAAAAGATAGAAAATTATACTCGAAGAATTAAAATAAATTTTTTAAAAAAAGAATGTGTTTGACAATCTACTGCAGGTGAGCAGCTACTTGATCCCTTTGATTCCTATAATATTTTGGAATTGATTCTATTTGAGCAAGTGGGATTACATTAAACAATATTTATTTTATCACTGTTTATAGTGATAAAATCTATGTAAACAATTTGAATATACATGCATAGAAAAATTATTGAATAAATTATAATATTTATGACATGCAGCTATTAAAATAAGTTACATCAAAACCTATAGACTTTGAGAGATATCCATGAATAAAAAATAGCATGTTTTCAAAAAATTTTCAAAAATCATACTTGATAGATTTTAACACTTCTTTTGCTTATGACATAAACTACAGAAAGTCTTCACTTAATGTCATTAATAGGTTCTTGAAAACTGACTTTAAGTAAAATGAGTATAAAGAAACTATTTTACCATAGACTAATTGATATAAACAAGAGTTAAGTTATTATGACTTATTTCTGGTCACAAAAATATTTCCAAACTTCTCAATAAAGAGCCAAAATACTTCTTATATTAAACTCTGAAATAAATGTGAGCTATACATACATTTAAGGAAGATGAATAAAAACAAATAAGAGAATTCTTTTCCAATGTGCTTATTCCAGTTAAGGTCATAGGTGGCTGGAACATCTCTCAATAGGTCATGGTGAAAAGAGAAAACCCACTCTGGGCAGTAGTCCCTTCCATTGTAGAGCGCCCTCACAAACACCCACACTAACTCAGATGGGGACCATGGAGATATGCCCATTTGCCCGATGTGCACAGCTTTGGGATGCGGGAAGAAATTGGAGTATCTGAGAAAAGCCATGCAGTCATGGGGAGAACATGCAAACTCCAAAGAACAGTAACCCCTGCCAAGAATTAATTTTTATTTTCTCATTAACATATAATGAAATGGCATTAAGCAAAATGATGTTATTTGAGGACCTGCTGTATATATGATTGCATCTTGTTGATAATGAATAGCAAATTTATTAAATAATAGTTCTTTGAATTTAGCTGATAGGTTAATTTCTTACCTGGAGCTTGATTCACTTTTCTGTGCCTCATTATAGCTAAAATAATTATAAGAAAATGATAATTATAATATTAGAAGTACCACTTTCTAAAAATTAAAGAATGAGAGGATACAGGGAGGTAGAGGGTTGAGGAATAAATGTGCTGAATTATTGATTAAGGTTAGGTACTTTAGAAAAGTTTCTACTGAGAGAAAAAAAAGCTAGAGACTACATACTACTGTTAAATTGTAGATAGAGAGAAGAAAAAGTGGTCAATGTAAAAAGCCTAGAATTGCATATGCAACCTCATTTTTGTATAGCGTATTGCAGTTTCAAAGACATTTTTATACCCAGTTCCCCAATTGTCAGAGAGCTGAATATATGCCTGCTATTTCATAGAAAAAATAAAAATAGAAATAGATTAGTTCTGCATAATTTCTCTGAGTGCTAGCTAAATTGGATAATTGATAAAATCTGTATGTGAAGTCAGTCAAGAGAAAACTAAGGTTTTCTTCACTGGAGTTTAGAATTAAGATAGTCTTCAGTGTAAATAAATGTATAAACTGTGCTGTGGATGATGCTCTCAGCATTCCTCTATCTTACACAGGCTCAGGCAGATTGAAAGCTAAATGAGAATGGAATAGAATGGACACCATCTGGGTAGTGATGCAGGTTAAGTGGGAAGAGTAGAGAACTTGAAGTAAGTAATTCAAAGATGAATTGAGGTGATGGTTGTGATGGTCGTGGTACAGAACATCCTCTTCTGATGACAGTGAACCAGTTAATTAAGACCAATACTCCTGCTGAAGACAACTAATATGCCATACCCTGGCATATTAAAAATGTTCTGGAGAGTGCCAAATGAGATAGATGAAAATAGAGCCAGGAACTAAAGGAAAGAAGATAGATATCCTGGGAGTGAACCAGAATTTAGGGCCACTTTTCCCCTGGGGCATTGGAGAATTTGCCAATTCCTTCCAGGTGACCAAAAGCCTAAAATACTTGAATTTTAGTAGCCTTGAACACTGCTTTTTAAAAATCTTGTTTATTTTTTAGTTGAGTTAACATTGGTTAATAACATTATGTAAGTTTCAGGTGTACAGCATTATAATTGAACATCCGTATATACTATAGTGTGCTCATCATCATACATATGATCCCTTTTACCTGTTTCACCCTCCAGCTTTGTTGTCTATATTTATGAGTATGTTTTTGTTTATTTCATTTGTTTCTTTTTTAATTATATTCCCCATATGAGTGCAATTGTGTAGTTTTTGTCCTTTTATATCTGACTTATTTCACTTAGCATAATACCCTCAAGGTCCAGTCTAGCTATATGTATTGTTGCAAATGGTAATATTCCAGTGTATATATATGAAATCTCATCTTCTTTATCCATTATTTGGATGTGGAATAAAGGTGACCCTTGTATGCTGTTGATGGGATTGTAGACTGGTACAACCACTATGGAAAACATTATGGAGGTTCCTCAAAAAAATTAAGAATAGGAGTGTGCTGAATATGGCAGTGAGGTAGGTGGGAGTGGAGCCCAGTTCTCCCTGTGCCCAGCTGGAACACCTAGCCAATCTTCTGAGGAGCAGAGTGAACAGCCAAAGGAATTCCAGCTTATATGAAATTTGGATGCCAAAATTGCAGAGGACATTGAAAAAAGGACGGTGAGGAGATTGTGCTGGGATGGTAAGGTCCCTGGGATCTGCACAGGGACCAAGGCTGTAGTGGTCTCCAGCCCAGCACCTGCCACAGGATATGGTGAGGAGAGGTAAAGGACCAGCTCCCTCCCCTACCAGAGCAGGGAGGGCAGTCCAACACCAGGAGGGACCTTGATGCTGGAAATCCTGGAGGGAGCGGCATAGAGATGAAGTGGAAGACACACAGAGGCAGTAT
>JAPYXV010003455.1:0-12241 GCA_028533065.1 Trachops cirrhosus
GGTAGATAGAAAATAGACGGGGAGGGCAAGAATAGAAGGGGAAATGTAGAACCTAAAGAACTTCTGACACATGGACATGAACTAAAGCGGGGGAGTGGGAGAGGGTGTTCAGGGAGGAGGGGAACGAAGGGGGGATAGTAGGACAAATGTAATAGCATTATCAATAAAATATGTTTAAAAAAAAAAGAAAAACAAACAACAATTTAAAAACAGGCATATCTCCAAGGGAAACTGGGTAACTCACAAAATGGCTACAGGCACCACATTAAATACCAACTTCAGCTAAAGACAAAAGATGTTGGGATGGGGGCAGTCAGTTGTAGGAGGCTACAAAAAAAAGGCACAGTAAACAAGGGTAAGGTTGCCCTGGCTGGTGTGGCTCAGTGGATTGGGTGTCAGCCTGTGAACTAAAGGCTCGCTGGTTTGATTCCCAGCTGGGGTACATGCCTGGGTTGTAGGCCAAGTCCCCAGTAAGGGGCACATGAGAAGTAACTACACATGGATGTTTCTCTCCCTCTCTTCCTCACTCCCTTCCCCTCTCTCTAAAAATAAATAAATAAAACTTTTTAAAAATGGAAAAAAAAAACTGCACTATTCAGTGGTTTCAACTATATTTACAGAGATACTCAAGCATCACCATGATCTAATTCTAGAATATGTCATTACCCTAAAAGGAAACTCCACACTTATTAATACTTGCTCCCTATTTTCCTTTTCCCATAACCTTTGGCAACCACTGATCTACTTTCTGTCAGTATGGATTTGCTTTTTCTGAACATTTTATATAAATTGAATTACAAAATATATACCATTTTTCATCTGACTTTCTTCACGTAAAAAATGTTTCCAAGGTTTATCCAGGTTATAACATGTATCAATGCTTCATTATTTTTATTTGATAAGGACAAATCACACTTTGTTTATCCACTCAGCTCATATACAATTGGGTTATTTCCCCTTGTGGCTATTATGAATAGTGGTGCAATGAACATTTGTGTATATGTTCTTATATGTACCTAGGAATGGAGTTTCTGAGTCCTATGTTTAACATTTTGAGGAACTGCCAAACTGTTGTCCAAAACAGCTACACCATTTGACATTCCCACCAGCCATGTAATAGGATTCTGATTTCTTCAAAACCTCATCAATATTTATAATTGTCCATATATTTTTTAAATTATAGCCATCCCAGTGGGTGTGGTTTTGCATGTCCCTAATGATGAATGATGTTCAGCATCTTTTTATGTTATATTGACCATTAGCATATCTTTACTGGAGAAATGCCTATTCAAAAATGTGCCCATTTTAAAACTGGATTATTTGTCTTTTGTGTGTTGAGTTGTAAGAGTGTTCTGTATATTATAGAAACTAGTCTCTTATCAGTTATGATTTGCAAATATTTTTTCCAATTCTGTAGGTAAGTTTTTTTTTTTTTACTTTCTTATGGTGTACTTTGAAGCATATTTTTTTTATTTTCATGAAGTTCAATCAATGTTTTTCATTAGCTGCTCTTTGGCATCATATCTAAGACCATGTCATATCTAATACAAGGTCATGAAGACTTAGAAGAAATTAAAATTTTTTCTGGGAGTTTTATCATTTTAGCTCTTACACTTAGGTATTTAATTTATTTTGAATTCTTGTATATGCTGTGAAGTTTAAGTTCAAGTCCATTCTTTTTTTATTATTTTGTTTTATTTTAATTGTTGTTCAAGTATAGTTTTCTGCCTTTTACTCCCATCCCAGCCTACCCTCCCAGCCCTCCCCGACTCCCTCGTGTTTCCACCCTCCCTTATTTTTGTCCAGGTGTCCTTTATACTTGTTTCTGCAAACTCTTCGCCTTTTCCCCTGAAATTCCCTCACTTCTCCCCTCTGGTAACTGTCAGCCTGTTCTTTATTTCAGTGTCTTTGGTTATATTTTGCTTGTTTCTTTGTTTTGTTGATTAGGTTCCTGTTAAAGGTGAGATCATATGGTATTTGTCCCTCACTGCCTGGCTTATTTCACTTAGCATAATGCTTTCCAGTTCCATCTATGCTGTCGCAAATTTATTCTTTTTTATGCAACTATCTAGTTGTTCTAGCATCTCTTGTTTCAAAGGCTGTTCTTTCCCCATTTATACTTCTTAGCCTTCTTGTCAAAATTAATTTACTGTGAATGCGTGGGCTTATTTCTGGACTCAATTATATGGTATTGATCTATTTCTCTACTATTATGTCGGTACAATACAGTGTCGATTACTGTCAGTTTGTAGTAAGTTTTAAGTGTGACTTCTCTATATTTGTTCTTTATCAAAGTTGTTTTGGTTATTTTGGTCCCTTTCATTTTCATGTGGATTTTTAAGAAACAGACTTCATTTTTTTAGAGCAGTTTTAGGTTTACAGAAAAATTGAGCAGAAGGTACAGAGAGTTTTCATATACTCCTTGCTCTCCCAACACACAGTATCCCTTTGAAAATTGTGCACCAGTGTGGTACATTTCTTATTATATAATTGACAAACCTGCATCGACACATCATTATAACCAAAGTCCACAGTTTACATTATAATTTATTTTTGGTGGTGTACTTTTTATGAGTTTTGATGCATGTACAATGACATATATCCTCCATAGCAATATCACACAGAATAGTTTCACTGCCTTAAAAATTCTCTGTGCTTTGTGTATTTTATTCTTCCCTTCTTTCTGATCCCTGGCAACTACTGATCTTTTTACTGTTTCCATTGTTTTGTCTTTTCCAGAATGTAACATAGTCGGAATTATAAAGTATGTAGTCTTTTCAGACTGGCTTTTTCACTTAGTATTATTCATTTAAGATTCTTCCATGTCTTTTCATAGCTCAATAGCTCATTTTTTAGTGCTGAATAATGTTTCATTGTTTGTACCACAGTTTATCCATTCAGCTACTGAAGGGCATCTTGGTTGCTTCCAAGTTTTGGTAATTTTAAATAAAATTACTCTATTCACAGGTACAGGTTTTTCTGTAGACAAAAATTATTCAACTTTTTGGGGGTAAATAGCAAGCAGTGTGACTGCCAGATCACATCATGTTTAGATTTTTAAGAAACTGCCCAACTGCCTATCAAAGCAGCTATACCATTTTGTTTTCCCACCAACAATGAACAATTAAAGTTCCTATTGAGTTTTGGCCGTTCTAATTGATGTGTAGTGGTGTTTCATTGATGTTTTAATTTGCAATTCCCTAATGAGGTATGAAGTGGAACACCTTTTCACATGCTTATTTGCCATTTGTATATCTTTGGTGCGTTGTTGGCTGAGGTCTTTCGCTGTTTTTAATTGGGTTATTTGTTTTCTTTTTGTTGCATTTTAAGTGTTCATGTATATTTTGCCTAACACTTCTTTACCAGATGTGTTTTTCTCAAATATTTTCTCCTAGTCTGTGGCTTGTTTTCTCATTCTCCTGAGAGTGTCTTTTGTAGACAGAGGTTTTAGTTTTAACGAAGTCCAGCTTATGAATTATTTTCTTCATGGATTGTGCCTTTGGCATTGTACCTTCTAAAAAGCCATAGTCATAACCAAGTACACCTATATTTTCTCCTATGTTATCTTCTAGGAGTTTTATAATATTTTATTTTATATTTAGGTCTGTGAGATATATGAAGGCTGTGAGGTCTCTGTCTAGATTTCTTTTTGCATGTAGATCTCCAGTTGTTCTAACACTACTTGTTGCAAAGATAATCTTTATTTTGTTGTCTTTTCTCCTCTGTCAAAGATGAGTTGAATTTCTATATTTCTGGGATTTCTTCTTCTTTTCCATTGACATTTTTGTTTATTCTTTGCCAGTACTTTACTGTCTTAATTACTTTAGGTTTCTAGTAAGCCTTGAGACTAAGTAGCATCAGTCTACCAAATTTGTTCTCTTTTAATATTATGTTGGCTATTCTGGGTCTTTTGCCTCTCCATACAAACTTTAGAGTCATTTTTTCAGTATCCATGAAATAATTTGCTGAGATTTGTTAAATTGGGTTGCATTAAATCTAGAAATCAATTGGGAAGAACTGATTTTGACAATATTGAACTTCTTATCCATGGACATGAAATATCTTTACATTTATGTACTTCTTTGGATCTTTCATCAGAGTTTTGTAGTTTTTCTCACATAGCTCTTATATGTATTTTATAAGATTTATATCTAAGTAATTTTTGAGTGCCTTAAATTGGTTTTCACTTCATTTCACTTGTTCATTGCTGGTATACAGAAAAACAATAGAGTTTTGTATATTAACTTTGAATCCTGAAACCTGACTAAATTGTTTATTACTTTCAGGAGGTACTTTTATTGATTCCTTTGGATTTTCTAGATAGATCATCATGTCATCTGCAAAAAAAGAAACTTTTATTTCTGCCTTTTTCTGTCTACCCTTTATTTCTTTTTCTTGTCTTATTGAAGTAGCTATGATTTCTATGATGTTGATAAGGAGTGTTGTGGTGAAGCTTCTACTTTGCCATCATTAAGTATGATGTTAATTATAAGCTTTTTGGAGTTATTCTTGATCAAGTTGAGGAAGTTCGATCTATTCCTAGTTCACTGAAAGTTTTTATCATAATTGGGTATTGGATTTAACAATATGCTTTCTGCATCTGTTGATATGATCATGTGATTTTTTTCTTTAGCTTGTTGCTATGGATTACATGAATTGATTTTTGAGTGTTGAACTGGTCTTGCATACCAGGAATAAATTCCTCTTGGTCCTGGTGTATAATTCTTTGTATACATTCTTAGACTTGATATGTTAATATTTTTGATAAATTTTGTATGTATGTTCATGAGAGATACTAGCCTGTGGTTTTCTTTTCTTGTAATGTTTTCATCTGGTTTTAGTATTATGGTAATTCTAGCCTCAAGAATAAGTGAGAAATTACTCTCTCTGTTTCTATATTATGAAAGAGATTATAGAGAATTGGAATACTTTCTTTCTTAAATGTTTGATGGAATTAATCAGTTAACTCATTCAAGCCTTGTGTTTTTGCTTGGAAGGTTATTAATTATTAATTCAGTTTCTTTTTTCCCTCTCTCTTTTTTCTTTATTGTTGTTCAAGTACAATTATCTCCATTTTCCCCCCACCACTCCCACCCATGCCAGCCATCCCCACATCCCACCTTTGATCCTACCCCCGTTTGACTTTGTCCATGTGTCCTTTATATATGTTTCTTGGTGACCCTTTCCCCTCCCCCCAGTTATCACCTCTCACCTCCTCTATGGTCACTGTCAGTTTTTTTTTTATTTCAATGTCTCTGGTATATTTTCCTTGCTTGTTTGTTTTGTTGATTAGGTTCCACTTATAGGTGAGATAATATGGTATTTGTCTTTCACTGCCCGGCTTATTTCACTTGGTGTAATGTTTCACTTGGCATGCTATTGTGAATTCTTTAATAAGTATAAGCCTATTCAAATTGTCTGTTTCTTTTGGAGTGAGTTTTGGCACATTTTAAGAAATTGGTCCTTTTTATCTAGATTATCAAAGTTGTGGGCATAGAGTTATTTATAATATTTGTTTATTATTCTTTTAATATATATAGAATCAATAGTGATGACACACATTTCCAATATTAATATTTGTCTTCTTTATCTTTTTAAATCAATCTAACTAGAGGCTTATTGATTTTGTGGATCTTTTCAAAGAACTAGTTTATGATTTTTTGATTTTCTTGATTTTATGTTTTCAATTTCATTGATTTCTGCTCTCTTTTTTATAATTCCTTTTCTTTTGCTTACTTGTATTTAAGTTCTTTGTTTTTGAAATTTCCTAAGATGGAAGCTAAGATTATTGATTTTAGATCTTTTTTCTTTTCTAATATGTGCATTGAATGCTCTAAATTTTCCTCTAAGCACAACTTTAACTGCATCCTCAAAACTTTGGTAAGTTGTGTTTTCATTTTTATTTTACTCAGAATGGCTTTTTTTCTTTCTCTTGAGATTCTTTGATACATTTGTTACTTGCAGGTATATTGCTTAATCTCCAAATATTTAGGAATTTTCCAGCTCTCTTTCTGTTATTAATTTCCTGTTTAATTCAGTTGTGATCTGAGAGCATACTTTGTATTACTTCTATTCTTTTGAATTTGTTAAGGTATGTATTATGGCCCAGAATGTGGTCTATCTTGGTAAATGTCCAATGTGATTTTGAAAGGAATGTGTATTCTACTATTGTTGAATGAAATAATAAATAGATGTCAAACATATCTAGTTGATTGATGATACTATTGAGTTCAACTATATCCTTACTGATTTTCTGCTTGCTAAATCTATTTCTGGAAGAGAAGTGTTGAAGTCTCCAACTATAATGATGGATTTATCTCTTTCTCCTTGCAATTCTATCAGTTTTTTCATGTATTTTGACACCCTGTTATTAAGGATATACGTATTTGTTATGTCTTCTTGAAAACTTGAACCCTTTATTATTATGTAATGCCCCTCTTTGTCCCTAATAATTTTCCTTGCTCTGAAGTCTCATCTGTCTGAAATTAATATAGTTACACCTGATTTCTTTTTATTATCGTTAGCATGGTGTATCTTTCTCCATCTCTTTATTTTAGTCTTTATGTAGCTTCACATTTTATGTGTGTCTCTTGTAGACAATAATATATCATAGAGCCTTATTTTTTTATTCATTCTGACAACTCATGAGTTTTAATTGATCCATTGAGGCCATTGGTGTTTCAGGTGATTATTGATACAGTTAAATTAATATCTACCATATGTGTTAAGATTTTCTATTCATTGTCCTTCCTTTTTGTTCCTATTTTAGTCCTCCATTGTTTCTAACACATGTGGCTTTTACTTAGCATTTTATATAATTCCATTTTCTCTCCTTTCTTAGCATATCAGTTATATTTGTATTGTGGTTGCTCTAGAGTTTGTATTTACAACTTATTCAAATTCACTTTCAAATAATGAGACACTGCTTCACAGCTAGTCAAAATACCCTATAATAGCCCTGGCTATGAGTGGTTCAATGTATTGAGTGCCAACCTGTGAACCAAAGGGTCACTGGTTTGAGTTCCAGTCAGAACACATGCCTGGGTTGTGAGCTGGGTCCCAGGGGGTGGCATGCAAGAGGCATTCGCACATTGATATTTCTCTCCCTCTCTGTTTCCCTCCCTTTGCCTCTCTCCAAAAATAAAGAAAATTAAAACAATACCCTATAATTACAAGATAATCTAAATTTCTCACTTTTGTCCTTTGTATCATTGCTCATTGCTGTCAATCTTTCTCTTATGCATAAGAATACATAAAAATATAAGCATAATAAACACATTGCTGTTATTTATTTAATTTACCTTTACTTATTCTTTCTCTGATACTCTTCATCATGTAGATCCAAGTTTCTGACATATACAATTTTTTTTCTCTATGAAAAACTTCTTTTACATTTCTTGCAGAGCAAGTCTACTTGGAACAAATTTCCTCAATTTCTATTTGTCTGAGAAAGTCTTTCTCTTACACTGTTGAAAAGTAGTGTACAGAAATCTAAGTTGGTGGTTTTCCTCTCAATACTAAATATATTACACCACTCTCTTTTTACTTGCATGATTTATGAAGAGAAGTTAGATGTAATTCTTATCTATAGATGCAATGTTTCCCCTTTGGATTATTTCAATATATTTCTCTATCTTTGATTTTCTAAAGTTTGAATATGATATGCCCTAGATGTAATCCTTTCTTGGAAGTTATCCTTCTTGATGTTCTTTGAGCTTCCTAGATCTGTAGTTGGGTGTCTAACATTAATTTAGAGGAAATTATCAGTCATTATTGCTTCAAATTTTTGTTTCTTTCTATCTTTATTCTCCTTTTGGTATTTCCACTATGCATATGTTAACAACATTTGTAGTAATCCCACAATTCTTAGATATTCAGTTCTATATTTTTTTCAGTCTTTTTTCTCTGCTTTTTCATTTTCAAAGTTTCTATTGATCTATCCTCAAGTTCAGAAATTCTTACCTCAGTTATTATCATAGTGTTTCCAATCCCTTGCATTTCTTTTCTATTCTTTCTTAGAATGTCCATCTCTGCTTCATTGCACATATTTTTTTGTACAGTGTTTTCTTTGCACATTAGAACACTCTCTGTGATGATCTTAGTTGTTTTTGCTGTCTGGTCTGATTATTCCAACATTCCTGTCATACCTGAGTCTAAGTCTGATGCTTGCTCTCTCTCTCTTCAAACTGTTATTTGCTTTTAAATGTGTCTTATATATTTTTCTTGATGATCTGACATGATGTTTGGGGCAAATGAAACTGTAGTAAATAGGCCTTGAATAATGTGGCAGTGAGGTGTAATGAGAGGGGAAGCATTCTATCATCCCATGATTAGGTCTCAGTCTTTTAGTGAGCCTATGCCTCTAGATGTGAACTTCACAGGGGCTTCTCAGTTCTTTCCCCAACCCCTTTAGGTGAGACAAGATGGCTAGATTGGGCTGGAGTTAGATATTTTCCTTGCTCCAAGTTGCTTAGGCTCTGATAAATTGTTAATATTTTAGGCTGTGGTTATCAGTCATATTTTAAACTGTATCTTTTTCCCCTGGCCCTTCTGGAAGTATGAGAAGACTTCTTCCAAAAGCATGGTGAAAATCTGGTGAGCCCTCAGGGGTAAAAGTCAAAAGTATGGGATCCCATCTATAACTGGTTCCATTCCCCAAAGTTTTTAACTGTCAGACTTGTCCAATCTCTAATAATTCATCAATAACAAGTTACATATTCTTTTACTCATACTGGTTTCCTTGGAGGTTTGTGTTCAGGGGTTTCTGCTCTGATAAGCTGGAATTTCCTATATTTGCCTGTCTGTCTCTACTATGTTCAGGGCAAGAGTTTGCCTTGTCATTTCACTTCTTTTATGAATTTAAAAAGTATTGATGAGTTTTTTGTTATTTTTTCATCTCTTTACTTCTGTTAAAAGATATTGGTAAAATTTTTAAGACAGAGGGATGACTTCCAATCTCTATCTGTTGGACTGGAAACTAGAAGTCCACATCCACAACCACGTGAGTTCAAGAAACAACTTGTTAATGTCTGCAAAAGGGAAGCTTGTATTTTAATAAGTATTCCTTTGCATCTGTAGAGCAATTTAAAGAATATACCATCAAAACCATACTAAGTAACGTAATCAAAGAACATAAGGTGTTTTTCTGCTAATTTGTGTCTCTTTGGTTTCTTTCAATGATGGTTTGCAGCTTTCAGTGGGCTTGTTTTTTTTTTAACTGATATTTTTAGAGAGAGACAGAGACAAAGAGAGAATCAGAGAGACATCTATTGGTTATTTCACTTACTTATGCATTCATTGGTTGCTTCTTATATGTGCCCTGATCAGAGATAAAACATGCAACCTTGGTGCATTGGGATTAGGAAGGTGCTCTAATCAAGTGAGCTATGTGCCAAGGGCCTCAGTGAACTTGTTTTGTTAAATTTATTTTCAAGAATTATATTCTTTTTTTTTATACTTTTGTAAATGAAATTGTTCTTCAGTTTTATTTTCAAGTTGTTTATTACTCTAGCACCCACACGTGATAAACACACTTAGCAAAGTGGGAATAGAGGAAACAGACTACAACATAAAAGGCTATATATGACAAACCCACAGCCAACATCACATTCAAAAAGGGAAAGCTAAAGGCATTTTCCTTAAGATCAGGAACAAGAGAGGGATGTCTGCTTTCACCACTCTTACTCAACATAGTACTGGTAGTCCTAGACACAGAAGACAAGAAGAAATAAAGTACAGTCAAATTGAAAATAAGAACTAAAAATGCCCTTATTTGCAGATGATATAATACTGTATATAGAAAACCCTAAAGATTCCACCAAAAACTAATAGAACTGATAAATTAATTCAGTAAAGTGGCAGGATACAAAATAAATATCCATAAATTGGTTGCATTTTTATACATCAATAATGAACTATCAGAAAGGGAAACTATTAAAAAATCCCATTTATAATTTCCTCAAAAAATAAAATACCTAAAAATAAATGTAACCAAGGAGTTAAAAGACTTGTACTCAGAAAATTATAAGAGAAAGAAGAAATAAATTAAAGATGATGCAAATAAATGGAAGCATATACAGTGCTCATGGAAAAGGAGAATTGATATCCTTAAAATGTCCATACTACCCAAAGCAAGCTATACATTCAGTGAAATTTCTACCAAAATACCAAGTGATTTTACAGAACTAGAACAAATAACCAAACATTTATATGAAAACAAAAGAACTCAAATAGCCACAGCAATCTTGAGAAAGAAGAACAAACTTGGAGGGATCATGCTCCCTGATATCAAACCATACTAAAAGGTTACAGTAACCAAAATGCCATGGCACTGGCATAAAAACAATAATATCATGGACCAGTGGGACAAAACAAAAAACCTGGAAATAAACCCATGCCTATATGATCAATTAATACATGACAAAAGAGACAAGAACATACAATGGGGTAAGACAGTTTATTCAATAAATGGTGTTGGGAAATTTGGACAGATACATGCAAAAAAATAAAACTAGCCCTGGCTGGTGTGGCTCAGTGTATTGAGCATTGGCCTGCAAACCAAAGGGTCACTGGTTTGATTTCCAGTCAGGGTGAAGCAGGCTAAAGATCAAACAAAAGTGTCAAGTTGACATAGATTTTGTAATGCTTCAGTAGGAGCAGAGTCTTAGATAAGAAAATAACCAGCTGTCTGTGGTTTGTTATTGTCCTTGAAAATTAGTCGCTGTAACCAAATTTATCAGACCCTGACCCTGAAATAAGATTTACTACCTTGTGCTCTGTAACTTGCTCTTTGCCTATAAAAGTCTAATTAGATCCACAGTTGGTTGCTCAGAATTTGGGAGTTTTCCTTGGCCCCTCTGAGCCCATGCGTAATAAAGTTTGTGCTCCGCCATTCCAGCTGCGTGTGAGTGATTTTTCCGCAACAAGGGCACATGCCTGGGTTGTGAGCCAGGTCTCCAATTGGGGGGCACGTAGGAGGCAACCACATATTGATGTTTCTCACCCTCTCTTTCTCCTTCCCTTCCCCTCTCTGTCAAAATAAATAAGTAAAATCTTTAAAAAATGAAACTAGACCTTATTACACCATGTGTGAGAATAAACTCAAAATGCATTGAAAACTTAAATGTAAGTCTCAAAACCACATATACAGTAAAGTCTCTGACATTTCTCTTAGCACTAGTTTTTCCTGATATATGTCCCTTATCAAGGGAAAGAAAAGAACAATTAAATAAATGGGGCTACAACAAACAAAAAAGACTACTTCTGGCCAAGATGGAGGCATAGGTGGATGCACTGTGCCTCCTCACACAACCAAGATAGGGACAACAACAATATAAAACAAAATAACAACGAGATCTGACAGAAAATTGAAGTGTACGGAAGTTGGACACCCAAAGATTTAGAAATAGATACGTTCATCCAAACCAGAAGGAGGGGCAGAGTTGGGCCTGGCGAGGGACGTCGATCGAAGAGCTGAGCAACCAGGGCAGCGCGCAAGTCCAAAGCAGGCAGACCCTGGGCACACAAGCAGCGGTGGCTGGTGGGCCCTGGCCAGGGGGTGGCGACTGGCAGACCCAGTGAGGCGGCCATTGTGAAGCAAGGCACTGTGCGCAACTCAGGGTCCCAGTGCCGGCAAATAGAGCTTTGGGTCACTGACTGAAAAGGAAGGTCCCACCAGGTGCACAGGCCCACCCACACCAGAATTGGTGCCAGAGGGGCACAGTTGGCTTGAAGAAAGCGGCAGAAGGGTCTGAGGTCCTATAGAGAGCAGAGCAAGTGCCATTGCTCCTTCTCGGACCCCACCCCCACATAGAGCCTCACAACCCAGCTACTGGGGTGCCCCGCCCTGCTGAACTCCTAAGGCCCTGCCCCTCTCTACAGGAGCTCCATAAGACCAAAAAACAAAACAAAAAAACAAAAACCAAAAACACCAGCAAAAAGATGGCTCAAACAGAAGAAGAATTGAAAGCCCCAGAACCCATCCTTTTGAGTGACCAAGAGATAGCCAACCTATCAGATGCACAGTTCAAAGCACTGGTGATCAGGATACTCACAGAATTGGTTGATTTTGGTCACAAATTAGATGAAAAAATGCAGGCTACAATAAGTTTAAGGAAGAAAAATGCACAGGGAACCAATAGTGATGGAATGAAAGATGGGTCTCACATCATTGGAGTGGACCAGAAGGAAGAAAAAAATATACAACCAGAAAAGAATGAAGAAATAAGAATTCAAAAAAATG
>JAPYXV010003456.1:0-12239 GCA_028533065.1 Trachops cirrhosus
AAAAAAAAAAAAGAACCGTGTTCTCTCTGCCCCTTTAGCAATCTTTGCTCACTGGTTGTGAATAGTGTACCTATTTCATTTTTCTAATTTTATCTCTAGATCTTCACTAATTTTGTATTTCAAATCTCAAATCTTATTCCCCTCTTGTATTCCTTTTTGTCTCAAATTTTAATTTTCCCCTGTCTTAGCCTGTTTTTTTCTTTTCTTTTATCCTGCCCCTTTTTTCCTTTTTTCGTCTCAAATTTTAATTTTTCCCCTTAGTTTGGTTTTCATTCCTTAGTCTTAGTATTCCCTCTTCTTCTATCATCTCAAAATCACTTCCCTTTCCTCTAGACACCTCTTGAGCTTTTCTTTCTTTCTTCTCTCCCTCTTATTGCCATCCCACCTATATTAATTTTAGCTCACTTGTTGATAGTGCTGTGATAAATCTTTCTCTCCAATTTGGTTCCTATTTTTTTAATATTTACTTTTTTCCTTTTTTCTTTTACTCTCACTTTATTTTATATTATTTTCTTTTAATTTGTTTAAACCTAATACTATACGCTCCCCTTTACTTACTCCATTCCACCTTCTTCATTCCCTTTTTTATTTATAATGTAAATTTTACTTTCTCTCTTCACATTGTTCCAATTCGCTACTCTTATTACTGCTCTTCCCTCTACCATCTCAAAATCCTTTTTCTTTCATCAGGTCATCTCATATTTGCTCTCCTTTCTTGTAATAGTCTTAATTTCTTTACACCCTTAATAATACTGGTTAATTTGCTGTTGATAGTGGGATTGCAGGAAGGAGTTATTTTTGCAGGTGTGCGTTTGTCTCCTGGGCTTTGTGATTTTGTTCAGGCAGCACCTGCACAACAGCACACAAGATGTGATGGATGGAATGACCCCTGGTCAACCAGCCAGAAGGAAGGACCCACCAAGGAACGACCCAAAAACAATCAAAACCCAATTACAGCCCTGGCTGGTGTGGTTCAGTGGACTGAGTGCCGGCCTGTGAACCAGAAGGTCGCTGGTTCGATTCCCAGTCAGGGCACATTCCTGGGTTGCAGGCCAGGGGTCCCCAGTTGGGGTTGATTGTGTGAGAGGCAACTGATCAATGTATTTCCCACATGTTGGATGTTTCTCTCCAGTTGGATGTTTCTCTCTCATTTCCCCTCTCTCTAAACATAAATAAATAAAATCCTTAAAAAAAAATAATCACATCCAGAGAGCCAACATAAACAGCGTAAAGGGCATCCTAAGAACATCAAGTTCAAGGAGATCAAGGAGACTGCACACTGAATCACAAAGCTCTCCTACCACAGAAGTTCACACCACAAAGACAGGGAGTCAAAACAGATCAATTTAAGAAGCAGAAGCAAACAAGAAGAGTCTCCAAAAAAAATGGGAAGACAAAGAAACAACCCCCCGATCAAAAGGAAAGAAGGAATCGCCAGAAAGAATGCTAAATGAAATTGGGGCAAGTCAACTATCAGATATTGAGTTTAAAATAATGGTTAAAAGGAAGCTCAATGAGCTCAGTGAGAATTATCAAAAACTACAGGGAAGGTCCAAGGAACTTACTATAAACTATACCAACATGAAAAAGGACACAGAAACTATCAACAAGAGCCAGGAGGAAATGAAGAATACAATTTTTATATTGAAGAACGCAGTAGAAGGAATCGAAAGCAGGCTAGTTGACGCAGAGGACCCTCAAAAAATTAAAAATAGAACTGCCTTTTGATCCAGCAATTCCACTGCTGGGAACACACCCTAAGAATCCCAAAACACCAATTCAAAAGAACCTATACATCCCAATGTTCATGGCAGCATTATTTACAATAGCCAAGTGCTAGAAACAGCCTAAATGCCCATCAGTAAATGAGTGGATCAAAAAACTGTGGTACATTTACACAATGGAATACTATGTAGCAGAAAGAAAAAAAAGAACTCCTACCCTTTTCAACAACATGGACAGAACTAGAGATTATGCTAAGTGAAATAAGCCAGGAGGTGAAAGACAAATACCATATGATCTCACTTATAAGTGGAACTTAACCAACCAAATAAGCAGGCAAAATAAAACCAGGGACATGGTAATAAATAACAAATTGACAGTGACCAGAGGAGAGAGGGAGGGGGATAACGAAGGAAAGAAAGGGAAAGGTCAAGTCAAGGAACATTTATATAATGAACAAGGACAACAGGGGTGGAGGGGAAGGATTGATGTGGGAGGGGAGGCAGGGCAGGGGAGAGCAATGGGAGAAAATTGGGACAACTGTAACTGAAAAATTAAAAAAATATTTTAATGCAAAATAATTTTAAATATAATTTTAATATCTATACATTATACCTCAAATTTCATTGAATTTCACTTATAATAGTGTAAGAAACTTAAAATATATAGGGATAACAAAATATACACAAGACCTGTATTTTGAAAACTACATAACACTGCTAAGAAAAATGAAAGATATAAATAAATTGAAAGACATTTCTAACAGTATACACAAATAAAATCAATACTGATACAGAAATAAATATTAATACTTAGTACAAGACATAAATACATATAAATATATAAACTAATAGAATGTAATAGAAATTCCAAAAAGAGATTCCAATGTATACAGAACTTAAATATATCTGAGTGGTACAAATTCAGTGATGAAAACATCTATATTTAGATGAAAAGATGAATTATTTAACATAGCACAATCAGCTACTCATCTAAAAAAACTTACAAACCAATCTTACCCTAACTCCAAAAATATTATTTCAAATTAAATAATACTTAAATGCTAAAACATAAAAAGCTTTAGAGTAGGCTATAAAATTTTATGAAAAGGCATTAAAGATTTAAATGAATGGAACACATACTAGGTTTATAGACAGGAAGACTCGATGGCATCAACATGCCATTTTTCTCTCTCTCGATTTACAGATTTAGGACAATTCCAACCAAATTCCCAACAAGATTTTGTTGTTACCTGATTTTGTTTTGTTAGGGTCTTGGTAAGGTATTTCTAAAATGAATAGTGGCAAGAACAGGCAAAACATTCCTGAAGAACAATTTACAGGGATGTGAACCATCAAATTATCAAGATTCAGTACATAACTAGATTAACTAAAACCACATGGTACTGGCACAGGAATAAAAAATAGCCCAATGGAACATCAACTGAGAACATGGGAAAAAAGCCCACAGTTTTAACTTTACAGATCACTAGGAAAAGGAAGTAGTATTTGTAAATGGTAGTGAAACAATGTCAGCATTATGAAAAGAAATAAAACTAGTTCCCTAACCCAAACCATAAAAAAGTTAAATCTAGGATAATTTAAGAGCTACATGTAAAATGTAAAATCAATCAACATTTTAGAAGGTAATATCAGAGGTCTTTCTGACCAACCTCAGCCTAGAAAAGATTTTACTAAATATAATGGGGGGAAGAAGCAAACCATAAAGGAAAAGACTGATACATTTTTTAATCATTCAACTACATTAATTTCTGCTTATGCAAAGACTTTATAAAAAGCAAGTCATAAATTAGAAGTTTACTCTTCACAATATTCAGAGAACTCCTACAATTAGGAAAAGACCAACAAACCAATAGTAAGTGGGCAACGGATTTAACTGAACAGCCATTTTGCAAAACAAGAATGTGAAATGGTTAATAAAGATGAAAATGTATTCAACTAAATTATTCATCGGGGAAATACAATTTTTAAAAAAAATGAATTCCATGTTCTACCCACCATATTCACAAAGTTTAAAAGTCTAAATAAATCAAATATTAGCCAGACGCATACTGATCAAAACGCTAACCAATGGTAAAAGTATAAATAAATAAAACTATTAGAAAAATAAGTTTGCATTTCTAGTAGAGTGTAGACCCCCTAGGCCTGAACAATCACCTCCCCAAATATACCCAATATACCCTAGAGTGGTGATGGGTAAACTATGTCTGCACACCAAATCCCTATATAAACTCATGTACAAGGAATGATTTTCACATTTTAAATGGTTTCAAAAAATAAAAATAATATATTTTCTGACAAGTGGCAATTTTGTTAAATTAAATTCAAAATTTAGTCTCCATAAAGTTTTACTGGAAAAAAACATGTTAACTCCTTTATGTATTGTCTATGGCTGTTTTCATGCTACAAAAGCAGAGTTGAGTTGTTGAAACAAGACAGTATGATCTATAAAGTCTGAAGTATTTACTATCTGGCTAGAAAGAGGTTGTCAATCCCTATCTTAAAGTAACAGACCTATTTTTTGACAAAGGTCAACCATAAGAAATAGACTTTATAGTGAATTCCATGCATGGTACTTTCTTGTATATATCAAAAAATATAAATAAGAATGTTCACAGAGGAAAGATTTGTAAAGTAGGGAAACTAGAAACTTAGGAAGTATATAGACAGTACAATAAATTTTAGAACTGTGATATATTTTAAAAATAAGACCTAAAACTAAATTCATAGAAGACATAGTGGAAAAGATTCATGACACTGATTCTGGCAACGATTTCTTGGATATGACTTCAAAAGCACAGGCAACAAAAACAAATGGGACTACATCACATTTTTAAGACTTCTGTGCATCAAAAGAATTCATCAACATAATGAAAAGCCAACATACAAAATGGAAAAAAATGTTCCGACAAAGGCTTAATATCCAAAATATACAGAGAACTTATAAAACTCAACAACAAACAATAAATCCAATTTAATATTGGCAGAGGACCTGAACAGACACCTCTCCCAAAAAGACATACAAATGGCCAGCACACACATGAAAAGATGTTTAACCTCACTAGCTCTTGGGGTACACAAATCAAAACTACATTGAGATACCACCTTACACCTGTTGGAATGGCTATTACCAACAAGCCAAGTCATAACAAGTATTGGAGAAGTTGTGGAGAAAAGGAAACCCTCATTCACTGCTGGGAAAGTAGACTGGTATGGCCACTATGAAAAACAGTCTGGCCCTGACTGGTGCAGCTCAGTGGGTTGAGCGTGGGCCTGTCAACCAAAAGGTCCCTGGCTCGATTCCCAGTCAGGGCACATGCCAGGGTTGCAGGCCAGGTCCCGAGCAGGGGGCACATGAGAGGCAACCATACATTGATGTTTCTCTCCCTCTCTCCCTTCCCCCTCTCTAAAAACAAATAAATAAAGTCTGTTGGATCCCCGAAAAATTAAGAATAGAGTTACCATGTGACCCAGTAATCCCTCTCCTGGATATCTACACAAAAAACTTGAAAACATGTACTCACAAAGATTTATGCACCACTATGTTCAGCAGCAATACTCACAAGTGGCCAAGAGATGAAAACAACCAAAATGCCCTTCAATAGAGGACTGGATAAAGAAGATGTGATATGTACACAAAATGGAATAGTGCCATTTGTGACAACATGAATGGCCCTTGAGAACATTATGCTAAGTGAAATAAGTCAGTGAGAAATATCTAAGAACCATATGATTTCACTCATGTGGGATATAAAACTGAAACTCACAGACCCAGATATGTGGTGGTTGCCAGAGGGTTAGCTTTGGGGGATGAAGGGTGGAGGGCACCCAATGTATGGTGGCAGAAGATGGTCTGACTTTAAGGTGGTAGGGACAAAGTGCAATATACAGATCTAATATGTAGAGATATACACTGGAAACTTATGTGATCCTACTGAGTGATTGTCAACCCAATAAATTTAATAAAAATTATATTTTAGAAAAAGAAGTTATAGCCCTGGTTGGTGTGGCTCAGTGCCAGACTGTGAACCAAAGGATCACCGGTTTGATTCTCAGTCTACGGCACATGCCTGGGCTGTGGGTCAGGTCTCCAGTAGGGGGCACATGACAGGCAAACACACATTGATGTTTCTCTCCCTCTCTTTTTCCCTCCCTTCCCCTCTCTAAAAATAAATAAACAAAACTTTTTTTTTTTTAAGTTATAAACTTAAATAAATAAAGTGAGCAAGAAATTGGTTTCCAAGGAAGGGGAAAAATGGGAGAAAATACTTGCAAATCAACAACAAAAAACAAATAACCCAATTCAAAAATGGGCAAAGGACTTGAATATACATTTCTCCAAAGAAGATGTACAAACGGTCCACAGACAAAACATGCTGAACATCAGTAATCATTATAGAAATGCACATCAAAACTACAATGAGATTATCACCTCACCCCCATTAGAATGGCTATTATCTAAAACACAGAAAGTAAAATGTTACCAAGGACATGGAGAAACTGGAATCCTTGTGCACTACTGGTATGATGTAAAATAATGCAACCACTACTGAAACATTATGGCATTCTTCAAGTTCTTCAAAAAATTTAAACTAGAATTACTGTATGTATCATCTCTGGGTACATTTCAAGGACAAATGAAATCTGAATCTTGAAGAGATATTTCCATGCTTATTGCAGCATTATAAACAGCCAAGATACAAAGGCAACCTAAATGCCCATCAAGAGATAAATCAATAAACCAAATGTGGCATACCCATACAATGGAATATTATTCAGCAATAAAAAGGAAGGAGATTCTGACATATGTTACAACATGGATGAACCTTGAGGGGAAAGTAAACTTTTGTCAAATGTGTAGAGACATTTCAATTTTGCAAGATGAAAACATTCTAGAGATCTTTTTGCACAACAATGTGAATGTACTTAACACTACTGAAGTGTATACTAAAAAACGGTTAAGTGGTAAATTTTACAGTATATGCTTTTACCATGATTTGAAATAAATAAAAATTGTAATGTTTATATAATGAATTACTACATTTCTGTGATAAGACCCACATGCATCAATATAGTTAAATACCAAAAATGTATGAGAAAAAGGAAAAGCGATAACACATATAGTATGATTCAAAAAAATACACAATTCAACCTGGCTGGTGTAGCTCAGTGGATTGAGTGTGGGTTGTGAACCAAAGAGTCGCTGGTTCAATTCCCAGTCAAGGCACATGCCTAGGTTGCGGGCCAGGTCGCCAATGGGGGCCACATGAGAGGCAACTACACACTGATGTTTCTCTCTCTCTTTCTCCCTCCCTTCCCCCCTCTCTAAAAATAAATAAAATATTTTTTAAAAATTTCATAAGCAAAATTAAAAAATTATATTAATAATATAAATGTGGTAAAAACTATAAAGAAAGGCAAAGAAATAGGCAAAATTCAGAACAATGGCTATTTGGAGAGAGAAATAAAATTGGAGGAATTGGCATCAAAGGCATGATGATAATGTACATTTTTTAAAACCTGGGTGGTGAAAGCAAGGTTTTATTATTGTTTTTTAAATATCTCACTTTATAAATATTTTGTGTTTATTTATGAAAACAGTTTTCTAAATATTCCAAGAAAACTCCAGAATAGTATATAATCGAAGCATGAAAAAACTTTTTCAAGAATGAAAGCCCTGACGTTAAAATATCAAATGTTCAGGTTAAAAACATTTGTTTGGGAAAATATAACACAAAGAAAAGGAAACAAAGCAAAAAAAAAGTCCTTTACACTATTATTATCAATAGAACTTCAGACCTTGGCTAGTGTGGCTCAGTGGATTGAATGCCAGCCTGCCAATCTAAAGGTTGCTGGTTTAATTCCCAGTCAGGGCACATGCCTGGGTTGCAGGCCAGGTCGCTGGTTGGGAATCCACAATCAGCAAGCAATTGATGTATCACTCACATGCTGATATTTCTCTCTCTTTCCCTCTCGCTAAAAGTAAATAAATAAAATCTTAAAACAAACGAACAAGCCTTTAGGTGATGCCCTGACCAGTGTGGCTCAGTCAGTTGGGTGGCATCCCCCAAAGCGAAAGGTCACCAGTTTGATCTCAGGTCAGGGAACATGCCTGGGTTGTGGGTTCAGTCCCTGGTTAGGGCACATACAAGATCGATGTTTCTCTCTCACATCTTGTGTCTGTCCCTCTCTTTATCCCTCCCTTTCCCTTTCTCTAAAAATAAATAAATAAAATCATTAAAAATAAAAGAACTTTAGGCAATGCATTCTAAAAGTTAAATTTTCTGAATGACTAAGTGATGGTCTAACTGTTTAAATGTATAACTGAATCTTCTTTCAGAATTATCCTTTACTATGCTTACTGCGAATAACCTTAACAATTCTTACTGTACTATAAAACAAGCCTATAACTTGGCACAAAAATACTTTATGAAATAGGGAGAGGGTATTTATTTAACAAATATTTATAATTACATTACACAGGAGGCAGTACAAACGTTAAACTTACTAAAAAGCTGCTTAAATTCAAATTCGATAGGAATTAACATAATGCAAATTAAAGTTAACACTGATATTTCACATCCATCAGATTGCCAAACATAAAGAGCTATGATATACAGTAATGAGCATAGTTGTCCTTATGCGTTTCTGGTGGAAATGTGAGCATTGAAGATTTTTTGAAAAGCAGACTAGCAAACATTAAATTTGCATGTATACTCTTTATTCCACAATCTCCACTTTTTGTAACCTATCCACAAATATAAAATTATTCAGCAATAAAAAGGAAGGAGATTCTGACATATGAACCTTGAGGGGAATATACAATATATAATATATAACATTTATATAACAACATATATTACACATATATAGAAAAATGCATATATCAGGCATATATTACATATATGTAAATATGCATATGTGTTGTGTAACTATATTTACATATATGTGATATGTGTTGTTATATATAAACACACATTAAGGATTTTTAACCCATCATTGTTTATCATGGCAAAATAATGAAAACAATACAAATGCCTAAAAACAAGGCAAAAAATTACTTACTATGCATCTCAATCATAGAATGTTATACTACAAGATTTGGAGCTATCCCAGCTGAGGTACAGGGATATCAAGTACTCTTAAATGAATGAAGTAGAGAAACGTATGTATATAATAATCCCATTTGTTAAATGAAAAATAAAGACCCTCAAAATCACTACATAGATGCTTGTGTATATAATGATTTTATGAACACTAAAGAAAAATATGGAAGGCTACCTACAAAGCTATTGACATGGGTTATGAGTGGGTGTAAATAGGACCAATGATATGGAAAGGAGAGGTAAGGCCAAAGGAGAAGTGAAAAAGTTACTCTTACAAAAAAATCACACATGATCGATTCGTGCAACTGTGTTTATGTATTACAGGAAACAGTGCTGTTAAAGATCCAAATACAAACCTATAGAATTTTTTTTAAACCATCTTCTGGTTTAGAAAAAAATGTCCTATGACAGGATTATATGCTGTGACAACTGACTGCATTTCCAAATATGGCTGTACCAATACCTCCCATCCACAAGCGTTTCTACAATGTGACCTTGATCCTTCTCCTATAAAGACAGGAGGTCTGTTTCTTCTCCTGAATCTAAGCAGGCTTGGGACTTGCTTGTAGCTAAGAGAATGCGGTGGAAAGGTACAAAGAATAAGTAGCAATGAAGGTAGATAGAAAATAGACAGGGGGAGGGCAAGAATAGTATGGGAAATGTAGAAGCTAAAGAACTTATGACACATGGACATAAACTAAAGGGGGGGATGTGGATGGGAGTGGGTGGAGGAGTGGAGGGGAATGAAGGGGGATAATGGAACAACTGTAATAGCATAATCAATAAAATACAATAAAAAAAAGAATGTGGTGAAGTTATGTTGTGTGGCTTCTGAGACTAGGTCAGAAAAGATGCATCTTCTACCTTATTTAAAAAAGAGTACTGAGGGGACTTCCAGCCAAGATGGAGGCGTAGGTAGACACACTGTGCCTCCTCGCACAACCAAGATAGGGACAACAACAATTTAGAAACACAATAACAACTGTTACAGGGTGCAGCCAAGAGGGGGACCCCAAATAGGGATTTGGAATGGGGCCCAGAACTCAGGGTGTCCAGGAAATATTAGGATGTCCTCACCCCACACACACACAGGTGTGGGTTGGGGGAAGGGACACGTGGAGCAGGCCATTGAGAGCTGTTTTGCATAGCAACAACTTTGCAACTTAACCTCTGGAGTGGTCATTTAACATATCTATAACCTTTAACTGGTTACACAGACATGCTAAATAGCTGTAGCCATGCTCTGAGTCAGGGAAATGGAAGTAACTTCCCCACCAAAATGCAACTGGGGGCAGGTCCCCCGAGTTACAGTGCCTGCTTGGAGATGACTGGCTCCAGGACACGGGGCCACGCCTGTCCAGACTCACGATGGCAGCCCAGTAAAGCTGGAAGGATATGACGGTGCTGGCAAGTGTAGCCAATTGTGGGAGGAGTCGGAAATGGGGCTGCAGAGTGTAAGGAGCAAGGAAAACTTAGCAAGAACAAAGGATTGTAAAACAGATGCAACCTAACATGTTTGGTTTGTAAAGCTACTACTGTTGAGCCAATCCCCAACCCTGTTCCCACCCACAGACTTTGTAAGCGAATGGCTAACTGCCACGTCTGCTTCTGGGTAACACTTGCTTGCCCGCCCATATATAAGGACTTAGCTGTAAGCGCTCGGCGCGACTCCTGTCAGCAGCCCTTGCGGGTACCATGTCTCCGGACACTTTGAGAGTCCGTCCCTGCGCAGGTAAAACTTGGCCAATAAAGTAACATCTCTGAAACCCTGAAAGTCTCTGGCATCTGTTCTCACGGTTGCTGAATGCAACACAGAGGAAGATTGGCTTAGGGATTTAAACCCAGACGCTGCAGGCACTGAAGGGAGAACCACTCGATTTTAGCACAGTGTGGACTCCCTCAGCCATTGCGGAGAGAAGACCACAGCCAGTGCAGAAGGAGAGAGACTCCGCAGCCCTGGGAGGGAGAACCACGAGGTTTTGGCAGAGTGGAGACTCCCACAGCCGATGTGCAGACAGGACCATGAGGCTGTGGCGGTGCAGAGAGAGGACCACACAGCTGTGCCAGTGCAGAGAACCGTGTGGCTGTGGCAGTGAAGGGGAGCTACATGGCTTTGCCAGAGTGGGGACCCCTGCAGCTTTAGAAGGGGGAACCACCACCTGACTTTAGCTGGAGATCCCGGCGACACAGCTGATGGTGCTGGGAACCGAGGGAGGCCTACCAGCCGAGATGGACTACTGGGAAGAACTGGGGGCTGCTTGAGCCACAGACTTCTATTCTTTTCCTGAGATATGGTACCCCAGACTGGGCAAAGGGGGAAGGAAGGACTGTGTGTGTTTGTGGGTGTTTTAAGGGACTTTGGGATTCTGATGAGGACATTAGGTCACTATTTTATTAAGTCTTTTATAGCATTAAATAAACATTTTCTTTCCTTTTCACGAATCTCTGGCATTGAGAGATGCCTTCCCTATAAGGCGGCGGACATAACGAACCTGGGGGGTTCCTTTCAGTAACAGTGTATCGGCCTTTGCCCCCCCTTTCTATAGCACAACCAGAACCGACAGAAAATTGAACTGTATGGAAGTCGGACAACCAAGGAGTTAAAATAGATATGTTCATCCAGACCAGTAGGAGAGGCAGAGTTGGGCAGCTGGGCAGAGAGGGGTCGAGGCACAAAGAGCAGTGAGACCAGGTGCGTAAGGCATCCCGGGCATGCAAGACTGCAGCTGGCAGACCCCGGGTGCAGGGTGGCAACCAGTAGACCCAGCAAGGCAGCAAATGTGAAGCAAGGCACTGCGCACAACCCAGGGTCCCAGCACCGGGAAATAGAGCCTTAGGGCACTGATGAAAACACCTGTGGGGGTTGAGGCGCAGGGAGAGACTCCCAGCCTCACAGGAGAGTTCGCTGGAGAGACCCACGGGGTCCTAGAATGTGCACAAGCCCACCCACATGGGAATCAGCACCAGGAGGGCCCAGTTTGCTTAGGGGAAGCGGTGGAAGTGACTGAAATCCAGCAGAGAGTAGAGCAAAGGCCATTGTTCCCTCTCAGACCCCTCCCTCACATACAGCATCACAACCCAGCAACTGGGTCGCCCTGCCCTGGTGAATACCTAAGGCTCCACCCCTCACTACATAACAGGTGCATCAAGACAAAAAAAAAATGGCCCAAACAAAAGAACAGATCAAAGCTACAGAAAAAATACAACTAAGTGACGAAGAGATAGCCAACCAATCAGATGCACAGTTCAAAGCACTGGTGATCAGGATACTCACAGAATTGGTTGAATTTGGTTGCAAATTAGATGAAAAAATGCAGGCTACAGTAAGTTTAATGAAGAAAGATGCACAGGGAACCAATAGTCATGGGAAGAAAACTGGGACTCAAATCAA
>JAPYXV010003457.1:0-12239 GCA_028533065.1 Trachops cirrhosus
AACAGGAATAGACACACAGAAATGAAGATCACATGGAGGGTTAGCAACAAGGAAGTGGGGGGGTGGAGTATGAAGAATAAGTAGCATAGAGGGTAGATAGAAAATAGATGGGGAGGGCAAGAATAGAAGGGGAAATGTAGAAGCTCAAGAACTTATGACACATGGACATGAACTAAAGGGGGGGAGTGGGAGAGGGTGATCAGGGTGGAGGGGAACGAAGGGGGGATAGCAGGACAAATGTAATAGCATTATCAATAAAATATGTTAAAAAAAAAAGTGGCAGTGTGAGAACAGTCTTCCTACACACTCTCCACCCACAAAAGAGGCAAAGATATTTAAAAAAAATATTATATCTACTGAAACAGGATTTTACTTTTTAAAAATCACAAAGGTAGGATGAATTAAATATTTCTATCTAATTTTATAAGCAACCAGTCTGCTTTGGATAGCATTTTATCTAGGATACAGTATGGACTAGAAAGTTCCCCCCAGCTGGATCTGAAATATATTCAAAGACGTACCAACACAGAAGAGAAAGCAATATCAGGCATACCACCTACAACGTACAGAAGGTGAATGAAATAAAAGGAGCATGGACCAGAATCATTTTTACATATTCACATGGAAAATACTGAAGGTGGTCTGTCAGCATTCCAACAACAACTGAAAGTGGGAAAAAAAGTGGCACCTGAGTGAGGAAATGAATGGAAAGTATCTCCAGAGACAACGAAAAGACTTTCTTTCTTCTCCTTCTCAAAACAAGTGGTCATTTCTTCCTGAGTTGTGTCTTCATCTTCCCTTTCTTCTTGAAGCCTTTTCATTCTTTCCATTAAGGCCTCTAGCTCACTTAGAGAATCTACAATCTGGGGTCAGATAAGATAATGTTGGTGTTATTAATAATAAATAATAAAAATTATTACTGTAAACATCTCCGCCTCCCAATGTCATCTTATTATGTACAGTAGCATGAGCACTGTTATTAAGTTCCTAAGTGGGTTTTCGACTAACTCCAAAGAACACCTTATGACAGATTCAAACATTTGCAGAAGAATGTTTTTGCTTCAGTTATATATATATAAAGTTTTTAAGTACAGATATATTTAATCTAGAATTCTAGTATTTAGTATGTGTTAAATTATATAATTTATTTTTAAAAATGAAGCAGCTTCAAATATTTTTTAAATCTCGCTGTTGTAAGATCTATTCTCTATTTGTTGTTCCAGCGTCTTACAGACTAAAGATATGTTGTACTATTTTAATCTATATGATTTGTAACAATATGTGCTGTAAAAACCTCTTTAAGACAATTCAGAACTTCAGGTACAGGTTAAATTTTTATAGTAACAAAAATTATGCTAAAATATCTCAAGTATATATACATGCTGTTTAATCAGAGAGTAATTATCTCTAGATATTTTTAATGTTAGGAAGTTTAAAGGCAAAACAGTAAAGAGAGTTAAGAGAACTGACCCCAAAGTTGTTGCCTGTAAGAGATGCATTCTCTATGTTGTTGTCATTGGCAAGGTCACAAACGCAGAAATTGTTGAGTGATATTAGCCTGAATCCATTGGAGATTTCTGGATCTCTCTCTGGATTGATGCCACTACCAAAAACAAAGCTTGCCAAAGCATGAAAATGTGCCAGTAGGACCACAGCATGTACCAGTTCAGGCAGAGACCAATTATTTTCTCCAGTTTTGACAAGTTTCTGAAACAGGAAGGCAAATCAGAGTAAAAAATGAGAATCAAAAGAATGCTACAAAGCAATTTTAGAAAGCATGGAAAATCTACCAAATTTTATTTGTGTTCATTTACAGTAATAAAACTTAAAACTTTCTTTTAAAAATGTTTCAGGAGACTTGACTTGGGGTGGTGAACACACAATACAGTGTATAGATGCTGTGTTGTACAATTGTGCACCTGAAGACTGTAGTTTTGTTGACCAGTGAAAAGCCAATAAATTCAATGAAAAGGAAAAAATATTTCATATATTAAAGAGATGGCTTTGGTCAAACAATATTATATTACAACTATTAAACCTAACAATATAATTTTATTGGAGCTTTTCCTAAATTCACATACAGTATATATGTAATAGAACTGCTTCCAAAGCATTCTTCCATATTATGTCATTTTAATAAGGTATTTCAGAGGTTCCAAGAACATGACATGTAGAACAGGCTTTAAAGATTACTTGGCACAACCATTCATTTTAAAGTTTTAAGGTAGAGACACTACCTTAAAAAAATTCACATAAAAATCCAATTCATTAAGCCAATACAGTATCATTAACTTTTAACATCTTTTCTGATGGAGACAGACCCTACAGCAGATGACAGAAAGTGTAGAATACTATCTCACATGTGAATAAAAACTAAAATTTTCAAAGCACTTGTTACATGCTACTGGACTTGAAATGCCAGTGGAATGATGGAATCCCACGTGAAGCCATCAGAAACAGCAATTCTTTCATTTTCATTTTTCCCAAGAGCCAACTCCAGCTACTAATCCACCAGGGATTCTTTCCCATCAGGGTTTGTTCTCTTCACTCTCTGTCCATCTCTCTTTCTTGGTGTGTGTGCATGTGTGTGTGTGTGTGTCCTGCTACCCCCTGAAAATCTAAACTTTTCATTTGGCTTACTTCAAGCATAAAAACCAAAACCAAAAAACTGTTTTTATTTTACTCTTCATCATTTAACTATATGCACACATACAAATTTATTACCAAAAGTTCAGGGAAAAGAAAAGGAAAAAAATCAATCATGTTCTACCATCTGAATACTACTTTTATACATCTTGTTTTATTTTTATAAGCATAATTATGTAATCAGAGTATACATTTATTTTCTGCTTTTCAAACTTCATTTTTTGACATGTTCATTTCTCTGAGGTTACAGTTTGGTATCAATATTTAAGCATGGGCTAGACTGTCCAGGAATGGGTGTACAGAACCACTTCTCCTTTCCTTTACTGCCAGACATACAAACTGCTTCTGAATTACTTCTGTTTACTTGCTACCATAAACAGCATCTTCATGCTATAGCTTTGTTCCTATTTTAGACATAATTCCTGAAAGGATTTTTAGGGCAAAGGGTATTAATATTTTTGTGACTTGATAATATTGCCAAAGAGCTTTCTAAAAGAATTGATAGAATTTGCAATGCTTTTTCCAGTCTTTCCAGGATTACCATTAAACCTAAAAGCACAGACTATATACATCATTTCAAATTTCTGACCTCATATTTATTTCTTATAATGTTTTTTTCTCAAAAAAACCCCTGAAGCTACACCTGATTATTTCTTTTTAGTACTTATTATATTCTATGTGATCTCTGCAGAATTTACATGCTCCTCACTTCCTTCTTGAAATCAATCTCCATGACTTCAGCTATTTCACTGTTTTTTGAACCCTTTCTACCCTGAGATGATTTTTCTTCTCTCCCTACTCGACTCCACAATGTTGGCTTGCTCTACTCTATCCATGATCTTTTCTTAATACAATTTCTCTCTGGGTGGATCATTCATTCCTTAGACCTGACCTTTGCTTATCCGTAAATAACTACTCAATTTTGTTTCTACTCTATCCTTTATTTTGAGCTACAAACCTATAGTTCTCCAATAACTGGACATCACTGTACAGATGTCACAACCTTCTGTTCTGAGGCCTGTGTATGATTTCCTGCTCACGGCACTGCCTTCTGCCTAGTCAGGAAGGTACAGAACTCTTAAAACAATTCTCCTGGCCACCCCTTTTCTCTATCCTCACATTCTGCCAGTCACGAAGACCTGCTTATTCTTATGCAGAACGATTACATAAAGACTCTCTTCATCTCCCCATGGTTTAAAAAAAATCATCTCACAGGTGGATCACTGCAACTGTTTCATGACTGGTTTCCTAGCTTCTAGTCTGTATCATATGTAATTCATTTTCTGCATCAACAAATATGCTCATATTACAACTCAAGTCAAAACCTGTAATGGCTCTTAATTCACCTTATTATAGTGATCTCTAAGCTCTTCTGAGCACATGTATTTCTGACAGCAACATTTGGGGGCCCATCCCCTGTTAGTATATACATTTATTTATAAATTAATATATACTTATACAATTTTATATAGACTAGTTATATACACATACTATAATACTAATATTATGAAACAAAAAATATAAAAGAATGACATAAGAATACACACACACCTTTTCTAACATTTTGAGGACTGCCTCGTGCACCCTGTGAGGTACCTACCATAACTCTGAAGACCATAACTTTCTTGGCGTGAAACACAAATACAGTATTCACTGGGTCATATAATATGATCCTAATTCTTTCCATTTCTTATCTCTGCCTTATATAGCCATTCCTCCACTTCAGTAACATAAAGCTATTAGCTACTTTTCCAACATTTTATAATATTTCACACTCCACTCTCTGACTGAAATGTTCACCTCTACTTGGAAACTCTCACTTATTCTTCATAGCATACCTCAAATGTTACCTCTTTTGGGAAACCTCCTGATCCGATTCTCTTTACTCACACACTCATACACTGTTGTGCTGTGATTACTGTCATTGCCTCCCTGTCTCTCATCCTATAGACTCCAAGCATGTCCAAGGGCAATGTCTATATTTTTAGATCCACCAAAGTTACTGACATAAAGGAATTAACTGGTCATACAAAAGTACTGAGTAATTCCTTTACATAACTAACATATTACGAAACCAGAACATAAATGTCAGGACAGCATTGTTCTTCACAGATTCCCCAAATAGGGAATTAAAATCTGAGCATGTAACAGACTGACAAAAGCTAAGCTTGGTTTAACTGGGCAAATAACTAACAAAAATAATATTTTTTAAAAAAAGGACATGCCAATGCATTAGAAATTTTAAATACCTAAGGTTTGTATATAATAATTTAGATGCATCTAAATTAGTTACTAAGTGCCATGCACAGTGTTAAGGATATTATAAAATGACCTCACCCTGGAGGCCTTTGATGGAAGTCCTTTTGAAGTGCAAGTGCTTTAGTCCATCACAACTCTATTTCTCGCCTGAGCTCTAGCTTCTAGAGGCATTTAGGCATTTGTAAACCAGCTGGCAAATTACTTTTTATTTGCAAAATTATTTTGTGAAAATCTTAAAATTATGACAATGTTAGAACCCTAGGAGAGCTTAGAACACATTTAATCCAGGCCCCTTCCTTATTTTACAGCGGGGGAACTGCGGAGGCCCACTGAAGGTCACAAATTTGTGAGTAACAGAGTCGAGACTAGAACCCAGGTATCTTATCATGCTAGTGTATTTTCTCTGTTCTACCCACTACTTGAAAACAGAGATCAACATTTCTGATTGCCACTCACTAAAGTACTTTTCAAGTTAATTATTGATTACTTAAACAGAATAATTCATTCATACTTAAACTAAACCCATTTTCTTATGTATTTTTCTGCATACATTAATATACTATTGTATTTTTCAAGTTCCTAATATGTAAGTTTTTAACATTGTCTTAAGCAAAATACTTAACTGAATAATTAATTCTTAGTTAGAATCATTAATAAATATCTTTTTTATTTCAAAGAAACACTCAATACCTGAATGTGCTCTTTTGTGATCAGCCAGGGTCGATGTGCTAGCAGCTTATTTATTTCATTAAGATTTTTCAGTCTTTGTGGTACATACTCCAAACCATTCAACCACTCAGCAATACCTCCCGTCTTCAGAAATTCATCCACATGCATGTTTATTAAGTACGAACACTGATGTCTAGCTGCAGCCTAGAACACAAAGAGTTACTCAATAAAACAATCATGGTCGAGTCTTATTCTACTCTTGCTAAACAAAAATATAGATGGAATTCATAATTTTTATAGCTAAGCATTCTTTTCTTATTGAATCCTCTTCCTTCTAAAACTCACATCACAACGATGCCATAGATTCTTGAGTCAATATATGAGGCTGACACTTGTATAAACACATAAAATGTCACACGAAGCCAGTTATTTCCTAGAAGTTGGTACCAATCAACTTAGAAGCCACTTTCTTGTTTTGTTAAGAAAATATGTGTCTTGTTTCATTACGGTAAATTTTATCAACTGTATTCTATTTGTAACAATAAAATCTCATTAACTGGAATTCTACCAAATCAGAGTGCATGCTGATTTGGGGAATTCTCTTACTCTCTTTGGTATAACTGTGACCTCAGTCTTATCTATGCACATCACTCTATGGAGAAGAAACTGAAGATCACCGACTCCTTCCTATGCAGTCAAAATCAGCCTTGATACTGACAATTTGGTAAATCCAAACAAAGCAGACTTTAAAGCGCTCCATTCCTCAGGGCTCCTTCTCAGTAAAAGAGTATTGTTTTATTTTCTATATTTTACTTCTTACTGTATGACCATTCTAGGTCTGCTTTCAGCCTGACTTGCATCACAATCTTAAACTAAAATTATTTTCTTAGTCAAGTTCATCATTCAGTTAAACAGCATGCTGCCCTTTTTTGTGTTTGTTTAAAATTTCAGTGAGAACATAAACAAGATAATCAAATGAAACTTAGTGAAACTAATCTACTAACTCCTGGCTAGCTGCTGGCTCTGTCAGCCCAGCTGGTCTAAATCTTGAAATACATATAGCACTTGCATCGTGTTCTCATTCCTCTTTTTCTCCGGTAATAGTTCAACTGTAGCACTGTTCTTCCTTTCTACCCTTCTTACTCCTGCTACTTATCATCCCAATTTATAATTCTCTCTCCCTTCCCCATTCACTACTTAACTAGTACCAAGTACTATACTTAAAAGGATTACAATTCATTTAAGAATGCTTCTCTTATCCAGAGTCTCCACTGGTGCTGACTGATACTTTCCACTTAACCAAAGTAGTAATTATTTTCATGTATAAAATACTAAATAAAATGTCACATACTCTTTTATTTTAATAATAACAGCAAGACATCAAAAGCAAAAACAAAATTTGTGGGATATTACTTTGGCCCCCTACAAGCATCTTTAATCACAAGAGATTAAATATGGAAAATGATTTTAGTAAAAATTAAATGAGAAATTTTCCATACATTAAATGGCTTAAAGCATTCAGGATGTACTCAAGTGATCTGGTATCCAAAAAGTCAACAAAATTCTTCAATTTTTAGGTCCTTAAAATCATACCGAGCTACACACACACACAAACACAACACTAGAAGGAAGAGGAACAAGTGAGCGCCAAGTCACCATTATTGCGATGTAGTGCCTGTGTGATAGAGGAAGGGGACCGTCCATGCGCAGCATGTAGAACTGGCTCCGCAGGAAGGACTCCAGGTACTGAGTGTGCAGACTCATGACCTGGGTGATGTTGTCCAGACGACCGGAAGTAGAGTATTCTTCCACAAGAAAGTTAGTACGTTCATCCACTGTGTTTGCTTGGATAACCTTACAACCAAGAAACCCAAAACCAGATTAATTATTGAGAAGCAAACATATCTTTGGGTTTACATAACTTACGCCACTTTTGAGGCATATGAAATGTTCTTTTGATGTTAACACACTGGAATTATAGTTGCTCATATGGGAAACAGGAGTAAAAAAGAAAGCACCATGCAGTTTTGGCTCTGGTACTATAATTTATTAAACAACAAATGTCAAATTATCAAATATTATACACACAGCTATGAAACTGGAGGGGAAAGCTTCCATCTGCTTTGCCAGGAACATAAGGCAAATTTTTCAGGGCTCACTTGCACGGCCACTGTCAAACCAATTTGTGGTGAGGCAAAAGCATGGCATTCAATTACATACATTTGTAATTTTATCTCAACAGCCTATGAAGATGTTTAATCACAATATCTTTAAACAAGTATCTTCAGTCTCATCTTTTGCTTATTTTTTTATTCAATATTAAAAAGAGGCCTTCTGAAGTCTTTTTAGGGACAAAGGAAAACATGATAGTTTACAGGAAAGTGTTAATTTAAAAATCAGTAACACTAGAGTACTATCATTTCTCTTTTGAGACTATCATATTAATTACAAAAAAAGATAAAAGTTATTAAAATGGACATCCTCCATTCTAGGGAATCAACACAGCTTATTCAAAAATAGGTTATTTATATATAGTTTCATACACAATGACAGCTTGGGCATCACACCAAAAACTGGCTCAAACGGTATAAAGAGCTTATTAGTACCTTGTAGAAGGACCCAGCTCTGTGGGAATGAATAGATATGAGATGCATATTTCTAGTACTGGTTCATTACTTATTGACATTTTAGAGTTCTAGGCTTTAGAAGAATGTATTCCTTATATTACACCCAAGATTAAATGCAAGCTCATGCACCTAGTTATTAGCACAGCCTGATTTAGAATACAGATCTCCTGAAGGCCAGACGAAACGGTCTTTCCAAGGACCCACACTGTTAGTAAGAAACTTCTGTTAACTGCAGGGCTGGCTTCACAGGCTCTTCTTAAAATAAGTTACACAAAAAGCATTACTGACTGAGAGAAACTTAATCCCAAAGAAAACATAATATTTGAAAAATGTAAATTGCAAGGAAATGTTAATTACAATGGTATAAAAAAGCAATTTCACTCTAGCTCACTATAATGCCAGATAGATATATATTCATTTACACATTTCCCCCATTTTGTCAACGGGGGGGGTGGTTCAAGGATGTTAAAAACATAATAGGATCTAGATAAACTACATATAATTAGGGATAGGATATCTGTTGTTTTTGTTTTGTTTTCCCCAGCAGAAGTTTCTTCTGTTTAACTGATGCCTAACATACATTAATAAATGATTCATATGATACAAGAGGATCCTGAAAACAGTGGTGGCTTCGGCAAATCAGATTATTTTCAAATATATACTATGAACATGATTGTATCAGGAATTCTTTATATATATAACTATATACAGGTTCCAGCAGAAGTAATGTCTGCTCAAGTGTGGATGGTAGGGTAATAATATGCATGCAATAATTCATAGTTTTAATTTGAACATTTCACCCAAAATGTTATATGGTGTGCTTGAGTGTGATGCTGTTATGTTACAGAATTAAATGCCTATGATTTTGTAATAAAAGATTTTGTAATTTTAAAAAGGGGGCATTATTTGTGCCAGACCCTATGTGTGTGCTATGTGCATATGTATACATATATATACAGCCCCTATGCTATATGAAGGAAATAGGCCCTAGCACAACCTAATAGGTGCCTACTGCATGGTCACGACCTAGACCAGCTACAGTCAGTCACTGAGCTCCAAAACATTACTGCTAACTTTCATGGAGTATTTTCATTTAAATTATAAGGTCACAAAAAAAGTGAAATGAAGGTAAAGGAACTGCTGACTTTGGCAATGACCTGGCATGTATTATTTGAATTCTACTCACCCTTCTTCTAAGACAATGCCTGGCACATAATAGTTGTTCTATAAATATATGTTGACTAATTTAAGAACAATATGGGGATAATGTTGGTGCTTTAAGATAAATGCTATTTTGGCAATATGTTGTGAAATCAGCATATATAACGGTATGAGTTAGTAACTCCTTGAAGCAAAGAAAAATTCCTTAATTAGTGGTCCTCAAACTTTTCTTAGCCCAGGTATACCTGGAGAGGCATCTAGGAATCTAGAAGATCCCGCACTTTGCTGTGACCCTCACAGAGATGTACACCCACACGACAGGCACATATCTGGTACTGATTTTAATCTCCTTTGAGTCATTTTACAACCTTTCTTGCATTCACCACCTAGGCTCCCCACCCTCAACAAAGGTACAGACTGTAACAGAGATTCTATAACATTCTGTGCAATCAAGACTTAGAACCAAATGAAAAGAATAACCACTAGTGATGTAATACCATGTTTTGTTTAATAAGGAAACTTAACAGGTTTAGTTGGGAAACTCATTTCAAAATATCTTAACATTTAATAACCTATAATCACCATGAAACAGTGGCCATTTTAAAACCCAAAACCTTCAGATTAATTATTAAATTTTATTACTGTTTGGAGCTTTGCTCAGAAGTTATATTTGAAATCAAATATGCTAAAATTTGATATGTTTCTTATCTTGCAGTACAGTTATTTTAGGCAGATTATTACACACACAGTCTTTTTAGTGAAGTTGAAAAGAAAATATCTCTGTGGTTTTCTGATATATAAGTAAGAAATAAAAGCAAAACACATGTTTACTTCCATATTAAAAATAAAGATATTCTTTGATATAATTATTTATCACTCTATGTATTATAAGACAGATAAACTTACTTCCTTCTCTGGAATAAAGGCACTTGGTCCTCTTGTCAAGGGTTGAGACACTCTGATTTTTTTATCCTGTTTTTAAAAGAAAAGTTTTATGTATTTAGTGATGACTTTCTAAGAAAAAGTTAAACTGGTGCAAATTTATTGCTAAGGTACTAAAGTAAATAGAATTATGTAAAATCAGAGTAAGTGTTAGGTCTCAGATAGATGAAAACCCATAGAGCCACTGTATGAATAAGATAATGGGGCAAACTCCAGCCACAGTGCTGAGAGCACAGTAGGCTCCCGAAATGTCACTTCCTCAGTCATACTCTACAGCACCGTGGATTTTTAGCCTATAGTTGACATGACTGAAAACTATGAACCTCCACAGTAAAATCCTATGTAACAGCATACTAATAGTATAACTCAAATTGAAAGCTAAAGGTTAAATTCAAAGAATCAAATTACAGACAACTTCCCCAAAGCAATAACCTGACCTTTATTAAAAAACAAAATAAAATAGGAATAATTATATTGAAGTTTTGAAACTAAGAAAAATGTAAAACTTGGAGAAGTAGAAGTTAATTTAACCTAAGAAATGGGAGAATGCAATAATGCTTATTGTTACAATTGCTATTCTATTTAGTATTAACAACTGGTACATTGCCAATAGTATGTCAATCTGTTATTTTTTATGTTACAAATTTTTAAAAATATTTATTTTTAGAGAGAGGGGATGGGAGAAAGAGGATAGAAACATCAACGTGTGGTTGTCTCTTGCATGCCCTCCACTGGAGATCCAGCCCACACGCAACCCAGGCATGTGCTCTGACTGGGAAATGAACCATCAACCCTTTGGTTTGCAGGCCTGCACTCAATCCACTGAGCCACACCAGCGAGGGCTGTTATAAATTTTTTTGATAATTTTTTTAATTAAAAAATATTCTGAGCCCTCACCAGGTAGCTAAGTTGGTTAGAGGGTTGTCCCAATACGCTAATAAGGCTGAAGGTTTGATCCCCGGTCAGGGCACATACAAGAATCAACCAATGAATACATCAGTAAGTGGGACAACAAATCAATGTTTCTCCCTTCCTCTCTCTAAAGTCAATAAATTAAAAAAATATTTTGGTGTCCTCATTTAAGTGTGATTCTCTATAAGCCTTAACATCCCAATCAGGGAGTCACTCCCTTCTCCATAAGCATGTTTAGCAGGAAGAGTCAAAATGAGGCTCTCGGGCTCTGAAGTCCTTCTTAGCATGAAGAAGAGATAGGAGAAATAGTCACTTAATTTTCTATAACAGAAGTAATATTTTAAAGTTGTGAAAAAGCCCTCCAAAACCATAACATAAAAATAGGGACTATGCCATGGCTTATAAAGAGCCTAAACACTGAGTGGGAAATTAAAGAGCACGGGCACAGATGTCTACAGGAAGGGCATATATTAAGCTTTAGGTGCTACCAAGCCCACCTCAGGAAGCTTCTAAACTGAGGAGGTAGCTCTAGGTGGTTCCTCCTCTGAGGATGGCAATACAGCTTTCACATGACTTTGTCTCCTGGCCACAGCTGACTAGACCAGTGATTTTCAACCCTTTTCATCTCATGGTACACATAAACTAATTACTAAAATTCTGCTGCACAGCAAAAATATTGGGGTTTTTTTGCTGATCTGACCTCCAAAAAAAGTATAATTCTGATTCATTCACAGTGATGACTACTGCTGTTGGCTGCTGTTATTTTATCTGACAATCTAAAAGAAAAGAGGTCCATGCCCCTGACTAAATAGTCAGGTACGTCATGGTTTAAAAAACTCTTGTGGCACAGTGGTTGAAAACTGCTGGTCTAAAATACCTAGGAATAAACCTAACCAAGGAGGTAAAAGACTTGTATTCAGAAAACTACCTAACACTGAAGAAAGAAATCAAGGAGGACACAAATAAATGGAAACACATACCATGTTCATGGATTAGAAGAATTAACATCATCAAAATGTCCAT
>JAPYXV010003458.1:0-12238 GCA_028533065.1 Trachops cirrhosus
TCATTAACAACCACACCTGAAACAAAAACAAGAAGAAACTAAGCAAACAACTAGAACAGGAACGGAATCACAGAAATGGAGAACACATGGAGGGTTAGCAACAGGGGAGTGGGAGGAGGAGAGAGGGGGGAAAGATACAAAAAATAAGTAGCATAGATGGTAGGTAGAAAATAGACAGGGGGAGGGCAAGAAGAGTAGGGCAAATGTAGAAGCTAAAGAACTTATGATCCATGGACATGAACTAAAGGGGGTAATGTGGGTGGGAGAGGGTATTCAGGGTGGAAGGGAATGAAGGGGGGATAATAGGACAACTGTAATAGCATAATCAATAAAATATATTTAAAAAATTGGTTCTTTCTTTGGTGGGTCCTTCCCTCCAGCTGGTTAACTGAGAGTCACACTGCCCACAACATCTTGTAAGATGCACCTGTGAGGAAGTGCAGAGAAGTTATGCCAAAGCTAGTTCTTTTGTGTGTCCGGGTTTTGAGGCTTCTTTCTCATTATTGTTGAGTCGCTTGTTCTAGGTAATTTCTCCACAGTTTAGTTGTGATTCCAGATCGGTCTTGGAAAGAGGTTAGTGTTACTTCCATTCACTCCTTTGCCATCTTTCTTTTTTAATTATTTGGTTATTTTGTGGTGGGTTATCTCTTCCAGAAGGTATTTTTGTGTTCCCAGTCCCACCTACACTTGTATGTGATAAGTTTCTAGGGGAAGGCAAAATGGATTAAGATAGCAAGAGAGTATTCTATGGGATTTATTGTAGCAACACATAGAGAAGAGATAGGAGATTCTTTAGATATGAAGATATAGCTCTTCCCAGTGTTAACCATAATATTTCAACCAACTAGACACTTTTTATAAAAGGAAGAAAGGAGATAAGACTCTTGTTAGAGGGGGGAATCCTTGTGAGTTGAATCCAGAAAACAGAGTGCTTGTTGGAGGTCAGATTATGAGATATAGTGAGAGTAAAGGATAGAAATAGTCATAGTGTATGTGAAAATAGAGTTAACCACAACAGTAATAAAGCTCCAGAAGATAGTGAAATGGGCTGAAATCAGGGAGGGTTACTGCGTAGTATTTAAAATTATATAGAACAACAATTATTTACAATACTACTGGAACAACAATAATATGACAAGAGCTATATGGTCTGAATAACAAGACTAGGAAGTACACAACCTAGAGTATTGTGCTATTGGAAGACAAGTGAAGTGATGCAAGGAAAATTAAAAATACATTATGAAAGACAGAACTAGGAAAAACAGTCAAACAATGCAATTAAACAATACATAAAAGAAGAAACTGCACAGAAAAAAATTAAAAATTAGTAATAAAATAAAAATAAAAATAATGAAATTAATAATAATAATAATAATAAACAATAACATACAAGTTCTCTGGAATAGCAAAGTGATATTTGTCTCAGTTTTGCACTTGTTGGGGTTAGCCTTGTGTTCCCTCTTGGGATCTGACTGTGGTGCTTTCACAGCTCCAGGTCTTATTGTCTCATTTGGGAAAAAAAAAAGAAAGAAAGAAGAAAGAGAAAGGAAGGAAAGAAGGAAGAAAGGAAAGAAGAAAGGAAAGAAGGAAGGAAGGAAGAAAAGCTTCCTGCTGACTTTAAAATGGCCAAACATGTTTTGCTGGTCCTCCTGGCTGCTGCTGGCTGAGGGGGTCAGGTTTTGCTTTTCTCCCTTGCTGTGGTTTTGTGAGGATGGGGGCCAGGTCTGGGCTGCAGTCTTCACAGTTGCCCAGCCTCCAGCCCAGTTCTTCCATTCGCTGCCAGGCCCTCACTGCCCTTCTGTGCCATGGTGGCGCCTTCAATCCACCAGTTGTGCCATCCTTGATGTGCACTAATTAGGGGTGACTCACACACCCAGTTCTCCCTCTTTGCTGTCCTAGGTGCTAGGCACTCTCAAATTCTCTTCAGGGTAGTTCAGCTCTTCCACTGAGTTAAGTTTTTCTGGGGACTGCTAATTCCCTGAGCCCTGCTGCTCTCTTCTGTGTGAGGTGCATTCTCCTTCCTCTTAGCCAGCCAGCCATCCAAGCAGGGGAGAGTGTGGGGCATGGGCGGGGGTGTGGCCATGGAGGCTGGGGTGGCTGCTGAGGGAGAATACCGTAAACAGCCAAGAGAGCATTTTTTTTTTTAATAAAATCCTCCTGTTCAAGCCTGCCACTCTGAATAAGCATCCGGCCTCTCTCACAGTTCAACTTTTCAACCAGACTGGAGACTGTCAGGGTCAGGGTCCATCTCCTCCCAACTCTTCTCCCTTCCCAAGGCATCACCCAGCTCCCCAATTTCTCTGGTAATGAACTAGCAGGCATCTACAGTCCTAGCATGTAAACACCACCCCTGTGTGTATCTCCCACTTCGTCTTTATTCCCCTCAGAGACTTTAAGCATCCAGGTCTATTCTGGTGCCTCTCTGTCCTCCCTGTTTGGCAGGGGAGGGAAAGGTTGATTTGGCTCTCATCCAGGAATCCTGCGGCAGGATCCAAGCCATGGGATACAGCAGCGCTGGTCCCCACTCTGGTTCCAGGAACTCTACCATCCCAATGCAATCTCCTTACCATCTGTTTTTCAATGTCTTCTGCAATTTTGGCCTCCAACCTTCATACATGCTTGGATTCCATTGGCTGTTCACTCTGTTCCTCAGAAGGTCAACTAGGTGTTCCACCTGTGTGCAGGGGGAAGTGGGCTCCACTCCCACCTACCTCACTGCCATCTTCCATTCCATTTTAGTTCTTAATTACATTCCATCTTACATTGTTATTTAATATGTCATGCTTGGTATTTATTTTAAGGTAGATTTAAGCTTCTTAAAAGTAGGGTCTATTTCTTAGACATTTCTGTGCTCTCTACAATACCTCGCACAAGCAAACAATGACTGAATGCGGTCAATTGTAGAGAGCGCAAATTAGGCACCAAAAGAATGAGGTGTATTTGACTCTGGAAAGTGATTATCTTCTTCATCTAAACTGCTTTCATTTCTCCTACCTGCTCATATTATTTCTCATTTCTTATTTCTCCAACTCTTGTTAGTTGTTAGGTCCATATGTGATCTGTAAATAAGAGGCACTGTCCAAATTGCAGGAGTTGGGGAATGTCCTGACATCATTTACTTTGGCTTACCACTGAAGGTCAAGAGAGGAGAACTTTTTCCAGAAGTAATGCATATTTGACTTGTAGGACAGGATTCAGCAGAAGGAGGAGATTAAGAGTATGTTCCAATGTCTCAAAAGTTCTTCCAACAAACAGGCCCGGATCATTACTTCAGATCCCGACTTGGCTTTTAGCCCTTCTGATTTAGACAAACAACTGTGTTTGACTTCTTTCTTAAAAAATCACACTGCATATTGATTTTACTCTTGCATCTATTTCCTTTTTATGGGATCCCTTATTTTGTCTACTGTAATATTTTATCTTTATTCTTTGAAATGAAGAACAGGAAGTGAATTTAGGTGATAGTTCTAAAGAGATATCTTCCTCACAGAAGGGGGATTTCAGCAGGCTTGAACACCATTTAATCTTTCAGTTTGGTATCAAGGACAGGATCTTTTTCTAACACAATTATTCCCCTTGCCTCTAAAATCAACTTTCTAGAAAAAACTGACAGTGCTTCATTCACCCTCAATTGTCCACTGTTCTTGGAAATTCAGTGAAGCATCAAGCTGAAACTGACATCTGCTCTAGGGTTGCAGTAATCATCTCAGGATGACTTAAGGAATATATCACTCTTATAAAACAGTAAAATAATTTTATTAAGTAATTAACCATAACAAAGAAAATTTTATGGTGTATAATGTACATACTATTCACTTATCAAGAATAATCATTTGGAATTCATTTTAGAGAAAAAGCCAGTATATCTAAACATCCCCATAAAACTCCTTGACAGAGGCACACTAAAGAGGCCATAATGGAATTATTATACCAGTCCTATTATACAAAACACTAAATTGCACAGCATTATCCTGGCCACCAGTTTCTAGTAAACATCATTTCATTTTTATTTATGAGTTATCTTTTACAGGAAATCAAGCTTTGGAGGGAAGAAGAGGAGTCACAAATTCCACTCCTATTCCCAAATACCTAGGAAAAGAAAGAAAATGAGAGTAGCATAGGAATAGAAATTACCCACTCAGTATAAGAAACCAAGTGAAAACTGAGAAAAGAATCAATTGCCATTTGAAAACTAGAAGAGCTGAAAGGCTGTGACCCAATAGTGTCTTCAGAGTTGTCTGAGAAAGTGATATAAGCAATGAGAAAGTTTAAAACTGCCTTCTAAGCTAGCCAACTTTATCAACTGTATTTCTTTATTTATCTACCATTCCTTTATTCAATAAAAATATATTAAGCTCCCACTACACATGAAGCAGCTTGCTATGAATTGAAAATACAATGATGCATTCATCAGACTCAAGGAAAAGGTACAGAAAAGAAAAAAAAATAATGATCTTTAAAGAAAATAAGTTAATATGTGTATAAGTCTAAATCTTCCAGTGAAATCTAAATAATTTTTGGTGACTCAAATACCACTTTCTCATTATCTAGAACAAAACCATGAAATATGTTTACTCTTCAACAGGCACCTTTTTTATTAGAAAATATGAGGTGGTGCATGCTCTCAGGGTCATGTTAATGCCAACCTTACATTTACACAAACCTGAGAGTTAAGGGCCTCCTTAAATCTTGTGCTCCAAGTGCCTCACTCACCTCTCCCTAGTCCTGGCCCTGTTTTCTACTTCCACACTCACTCTGTCACAGCTATTTAAAAAAAAACAACTAGAAGCATCATTCCAATAGACCGCTGGGACTTTGTGTAAGATGCTAAGAAGAAATCTGATAAGTGAATTCTTCTGATTTGCAGTTAATAAACATCTCCACTCCAAACACACCCCAGCTCACTGATTTATTTTTTATCCCAATTGGTATTTTGTTTGATGAGGGAGTATACAGACTATGTAAGAATATGTCTTAAATTTATGGAAAAATAAAATAACACGAATATTTAAAATGTTATGGTAATTCTATGTTTAGGTTTCTACCAAGCTACCTCCTTTTAAGCAAAAGGAACCCAAATATAATCCATAGTTATGGAGCCTATGTATAAATGCATCTACACAGAGATATCCAAGTATACTCAGCAATTAGAAAATGAAAGTTTATCTTTGCCTACCTTCTCCAACAAAGAGAACAACAATAAATGGGCAGACGTCCCAGGGCGATCATGCTGATCATACAAACCCAAACATTCACATCTGCAAAGGCTCTGTTGGTTTAATTATAACCTGTTATTTTTATGACTTAAGCAGAAGAAGCAAATCTGAGCTCTTTTATAAAGTTTTTATAAAATTATCAGCTAATAAAGTAAAATAAGGAAGTATTCATATATGACAGGTAAATATCATTGCTACTTTTAATAGTTGAAGTTTATGAGTTGTTCTTGAAACACAATAACATCTACACTTTAAATACATGTCTCTCAATGGATGCCTTAAAAAAATGACCCTACTATTTTTGTTAACTTATTATTATAATTCAATTATGTCTTCTTATGGCCTAAGTGTGTTTTTTCTTTGGTCATATGTTATACATCCTAGAGCACTCAAAAACTGAATTAATCAATGAATAGTTAACTTGATAAAGGAATGGCTTCCTAAATGTTTACTTCCAAATTATAAAACATTAAATTATACAAAAATCAAGAATTTGTAGATGAATAAGCATATTTTATTCTTATATTCATTTGGAAATTTATTCTAATATGATTGGGGACTTGTAAGTCTCAGTTCAATTTTTCCCTTTACAAGAACCAAATGTCTCTTCACACATAATATAAAGACTAAACTGAGAAATGAATTATAAACACCATGTGAAAGCGTTAAAATTGTAATACTATATTCATGATCAGGTTTCAGATTCCATTACTAATACCAAATGTTTAACAAAGAGCTGTAAATTAAATAGGGACTACATTACCCAAGACATTGTAATCATATCAAATATGTCCAGCATGGGTCTCAATGGCAATAAGTCCTGACTATTCAAATGAAGGAACAAAAACAGATGGTCTGGTTCTCAAAACTTTGAAAAGAAAAAAATCTTAACAGAAGAAACTAATTAAAAAACAATGGAACAAAGAGAAACTAATAAAGGGACCTTACAAGAAACATTTATGTCTACTGTCACATACTGAGATGCAGAAGATAAGATAAATGGGAAGAAGTCTACTCAGGAAGACAAAGTGGGAGGAGAAGGTAAGCTAAGGAATGTCTAATTAGTGTATTCTCCCAGGCATTGAGAGTTGCATCTTATAGAGCCCAGAATCTTTAGGACAAAATAGATAGTGACTAAAGCAAAAGAAGAGACTAATTTCGAACTACCATAACCACATCTAATGGCTAAGCAGAAACTGCTCATGAATAGATGCCTGACCACCTCAGGACATTCTACAGACAATATTACTCTAGGGCTGAGAGCTCTATTTAAGTGTGAAGCTGGGAGAGTCGAGTTTAAATTTATGCCACCATGACCTGGATATTCAATATTTAAAAATAGAAATACAATAAATGTAAGGGGATAAACTTACTGTTGCTTAATGGGGCAAAACAGTTGAAGTTACTGGTCCCAAATGATGAATAACAGCATTTGTATTTCAAACATTCACTCTTAAGATTTCACAGATCATTCCACGTTTTCACCTCCTGATTTTCCTTTAGAATGCATGCTTTTGGAAATAAAATCCAAGAAAGAGAATTAGAGTGATTAATAACCACTTTCCATAATTAAAATAATTACTGCAAGACAAAAAACAAACATTTAAGCTATTACATTTAAAGAAAAGATTGAATGATATACAAATAGTGATGGACACTGAAAAAATTAGTCGAACTAAAAATTACCACAAAGTTATTTAACATCACATTTTCAATTCTAGATGAACTGCAGAAAGACAAATTGATAGCAGTTCATTAGGAAGGTAGCTGAAAGGGCTATAAATCATAAGCTGAATAATAGTGGCATAAATATAACACAGGAGGAGCTACATAACAATAGGGCAAAATGCCCTTAAAACTAACACCTTGCTTAATCCTCTCACTCAATTTTACTAAGCTACAGAAACACATTGAATTCAATAATGAAAATGAATGTAAGGGAAATTCACAGAGTAAGGTAAGTGATACTACTGGTATTGACCTACTTTCTGTGAACACTTATATTGGTACTACCATAAGTTTTAAGATCATTCCTTTTGCATTTAAGTCATTAATATAATTTTGAATATGCAATGATTTATGGCAGTAATTTTTATCCAGGATGACATGGCTAAAACATGCAATACCTGATTATTTAGTCAGGGGCACTGACCTCTTTTCCCTTAGATGGTAAAATAAGAAAATAAAAAAACCCAATACCATAGCCTTCCAATGTGAATGAATCAAAATTATACCTATTTTTTATAAGACCAGCAAAAATATATTTTTGGAGTGTCACAGAATTTTAGTAACTAGTTTATGTGTACCAGGAGATGAAAAAGGTTGAAAGTTGTTGATTCATGGCATGGATATCAATATTCACACAACTGCAATAAATTCATACATATTTTAATCTATAAGATTCTGAAGTTCAAAACATGTTTTTTATAACAACCTGCTTTACAAGAGGAACAAATGACAACTAAAAATCTATACAGATTATTATTCAAAAAGAAAACCTCCACATCATGGCTTAAGGCCAGTATAGATTAGTTTCAATCCTCAATACTGTCAACAACTACAGACTTAGAAAAGTAAGAACTGATGTTTTATGATTATTTTAAAGCACTTCAACAGCAACAAAGAACAACATAATATTTATAAGCATTTTTTATCACAGGTTTATTTTATTATATTCTTTTTCTTTAAAGATTGGCAATGTCTGAAGCTAAGATAAAATTTATAACAGCTACCATTTACTAGGTCACCTATTTGGGCCAGGTACCTTGCTTTACACACATCATTTCTTCTTTTCACAACAAACTATCAAAATGAGTTTTACAACCTCCATTTTAAAAATAAACACATAAAGCATCAAAATAACTTGTGCATGGTCACAAATTTAATGCATTACCATTTGGCCTGGATATTCATTCCCCAAACATTTTAGACATGTGAGTTTAGCCTACTTTATTGTTATATACTCAAACCAATCAGTTCCTCAATTCTGCCAAGCCAAGAGTAACTCTACTCCCCAGATTGGACTGCATGTGAAATGCCATGTTAAGGCTGGGCATCGCATACCCAGAAAAGGGTGACAATATGGCCTGGTCAAAGATGGGATGGACTTTCTGCATGTTGAGTTCTTCACTACTGGCGTTGTTTAAAGACCATTTTCCAGTAATGGAAATCATAGAAGAGACTGGACTAGATGATCTTTAAGGTCCCTTCTAATGCTGACCTTCTGTTATTTTATACTTAAATTACATCTGATAGACTTTATGCCAGATGCTAAATTTAACTTTCAGACTCAAATTACTACGAAACACTTATAATTTTAAAGAATAAAAAAGGCAGAAAATTTTTGTCAAGTTTAAGTATATACCTGTAGTTTCAGACCATAAAACATATATTAAAAAAAGTATTTTTCCATATTTTTCAGACCATAAGATGCACCTAGGTTTTAGATGAAAATAGGGAAAAAATTTTGAAGAAAAAATGTGGTAAAATATTTAATAACATAATTAACATAGTATTTCACCCAATGTAAATGTAAACAGAACTCAACAGCAGCATTAACAACCACTATTTGTCCCAAATTTGGGGGCGGGGAAAGTGTGTCTTATAGTCTGAAAAATACGGTAATTTACTCCAAAGTAAAAGAAGAAGAAGAAGAATCATGTGACCTCTCAAGCTTCCATGCTAGTCTGTCTCAAAGTTATCATTTTAATCTACAAGAGATGAATCTTTTACAAACAAAAGCCTAATGACAAAATGACAGACTTTTGTTTCAGTGTTTAAATGATAAGAGTGTTCACACTCAATTACAGAAGGGAGGAAATAAATTGGTTAAAATTATTTCATGTCTTATGAACTTGTAGTTATTCTTTTCAAAGAAGACTGTGTATATACATATATATATATATACATATATACATATTTATATACAGCACACATATTTATAAATATTTAATCACTGTTTTGAGATATTTCAATTAATCTAGGTCTGATGTTTTTCTTAAAATGGAACAGTTTGATTTTATTGGGCAAAATATCTCATACAATTGATCTTGACTCAACTTACTGTACCAGGTTGGAGGAATATTTTGGAAGTCCAGATTGGCATCTTATTTAGACTTTTATTTTTTAAAATCTTCACTGAGTGATATATTTATCGATTTTTAGAGAGAAAGGAAGGGGGAAGAGAGAGCCATCAATGTGAGAGAGAAATATCAATCAGTTGCCTCCAGTATGCATCCTGACTGGGGATCGAAGCTGCAACCTAGGTTATATACCCTAACCATAAATCGAACCCACAACCTTTTGGTGCGTGGGATGATGCTTCAACTAACTAAGCCACCCAGCCGGGGCTTATTTAGACTTTTTAAAGGTGGCTTCAATGTTGGTATAATGAAGATATAGGTAGCTATGGGACAGTTTCTTTCTGCTATCTTCATGCGCTCTAAAGCTTAAATTATCATTTGTTGTTGTTTATGACCAACTTTGGCACTCTCTAAACTGTCCTTTTAGCTTCACATCATACCACCTTCTCAGATTTTTCTTTCTCCACTCAATTTGACATGGCAATATTTTTAATTTCAGGTGCTCATTTATTTTGCTATTCTCATTGGTAGTAGGTATTATAATGGCTGTTTTGTACTTCATGAAACCAGTATAGAGAAACATAAAGAGATTTATGCAAGGTCACAAAAGCTTTCAGTGATGGAATCTGAGATTAAACAATGGATATAATTTTTCTTATATATGTAAATCAAATATGGTTAGAATAAATTCTGTATGATTTTTAATGAAAGCTTCATCTTTGTAATTCACATATGTCAATTTATTTGAAGCTTCTCCTTGAAAGGGTATCACATGCGGTATAAAATGAAATGTGTTTATTTGTGGTGAATAATTCCCAGTGGTCATCATATGCTTGATAAACACGTTACATACAGACTCATAAAAAGACAATGTGACTTGAAACCTGAACTTTTTATCATTAAAACTGATAGAAAAACATCTAGTATATTCCATACATCAGAGTCACAGAGCACCCTTGATTAATGCCACAAAACATATTGATTTCACGAAACTGGCTCAGTAAATAAACTTCAGGCAATGCCTTAAAGGAAAATTATGAAAGGTTTAGATATTTGTGAAGGAAAATATTTTATAAAGAACAAACAGCCCTGGCTGGTGTGGATCAGTGGATTGAGAACCGGCCTGCAAACCAAAGTCAGGGCACATGCCTGGATTTTGGGCCAGGGCTCCAGTAGGGGCCATGTGAGGCAACCATACATTGATGTTTCTCTCCCTATCTTTCTCCCTTCCTTCTCCTCTGTCTAAAAATAAAATAAATAATATATATATTTTTTAAAAAAACAGCAAACAAACATTTATGGAGTTCCTTAAAAATACTGTCTCAGCTCTTCCTCACAATTCTTTGTGGAGAAATTTTCATTTTAAAAATGAGAGCACTGAGATACAGAGAGGTAACCTTGCCTAAGACAATGAGCAGAGTCATTATGAAACCCAGGTCTACCCCACTTTATGCCAATAGACCACACTGCCTCCTAAACATTTAATTACTATTTTCTTTTTTTATATATTTTTTTTATTTTAGTTTATTCAGTACAGTTTCTATCCTTTATTCCCATTCCAGCCCGCCCACCCATTCCTCCCCTCCCCCTCCCCTTTCCAACACCCCTAGTTTTGTCCATGTGTCCTCTATATTTGTTCCTGTAAACCCTTCCCTTCTCCCCTGAAATTCCCTCCCCTCTCCCCTCTGGTCACTGACTACCTGTCCTCTATTTCAGTGTCTTTTGTTATATTTTACTTCTTTCTTTGTTTTGTTGTTTAGGTTCCTGTTAATGGCGAGATCATATGGTATTTGTCTTTCACTGCCTTTTCAAAGCAAGGACATTGGAAGGAAAAAATTCAACCAAAAACTTACTTGTCGGAAAAAAAAAAAAACTTAACCGCATGGTCCATGCACAGATTTTTTTCCAGAGATACTTCATTAAGATCACTTTCAGACACAGAATTCAAGAACACTTTTTTAAAAAGTGAAATTATTAATCCCAACATATAAAGCATTTATAACTCCCTATGACTCTCCAAAGTTAAGTATAAAAAGTTAAAGTGCTAACACATATTTTATTTACATATATTAACAGTTTAGGTACTATTAATAACCAGAATGTATAAATGCTTTAACGATAGGCCAACACATCCCATTGATTTACAATTGTGAACTTAATTCACAAATACCACTGATATTCAGAGGCAGAATCAATTAACTACTTGGAAATACTACATATTCTAACTAAATCAGACACCATCACAAAAAATCATGTAAAATATGTTGGATTTTTAAATTCTTTTTATTTTTATTGTAATTGTTGTTCAAGTACAGTTTTCTGCCTTTTACCGCCATCTCAGCCCATCCCACGATGGCCCTCCCCATCTCCCTCCCATTTCCATCCTCCCTTGTAACTGTCCATGTGTCCTTTATACTTGTTCCTGCAAACCGTCCACCCTTTCCCCCTGAAATTTCGTCCCCTCTCCCCTCTGGTCACTGTCAGCCTGTTCTCAATTTCAGTGTCTTTGGTTATATTTTGCTTGTTTCTTTGTTTTGATGTTTAGATTCCTGTTAAAGGTGAGGTCATATGGCATTTTTCTTTCACTGCCTAGCTTATTTCGCTTAGCATAATGTTTTGCAGCTCCATCCATGCTGTTGCAAAGAGTAGGAGCTCTTTCTTTCTGCTGCATAGATTTTCACTGTGTAAATGTACCATAGTTTTTTTTTTTTTGATCCATTCATTTACTGATGGGCACCCAGGTTGCTTCCAGCACTTGGCTATTGTAAATTGTGCGGCCATGAACATTGGGGTGCATAGGTTCTTTTGGATTTCAGGGCTCTTAAGATATAATCCTAGCAGTGGAATTGCTGGGTCAAAAGGCAGACCCATTTTTAGTTTTCTGAGAAATTTCCATACTGCTTTCCATAGTGGTTGTACCAGTCTGCAATCCCACCAACA
>JAPYXV010003459.1:0-12237 GCA_028533065.1 Trachops cirrhosus
CAAAAAAACCATCAACAAAATGAAAAGGTAATGTACAATTTGGTAGAAAAATATTTGCAGATCATATATCTGATAAGCGTTAACATTCAACACATATAAATAACTCATATAATTCGATAGAAAAAAAACTAAAAAAACCAATATAGAAATTGACAGAGGATCAGATAGGCATTTTCCAAAGAAGGCATTTGAATGGCCAACAGGTAAATAAAAAGTTGTCAACATCACTAATCATTAGGGAAATGCAAATTAAAACCATAATAATGTGGGAAAGAAGGAAAAGGGGTGTACATGAACATGAATGAGGGACCCATGGACGGAGCTGAGGAGGGGTGGGATTGAGGGTGGGAGGTGGGAGTGGGTGAGTGGGGGAAAGTGGTGGTGGGAAAATGGAGTCAACTATATTCAAATGTCAAGAAAAAAAGGTAAGAAAACATAATCAAATATTTGTAACCTTGAACCTTTTATAATGACTGTTATAAAAATAAACAAGAAATAATAAGTGTTGGTGAGGATGTGGAGTAAAGAGAACCCTTGTGCACTGTTAGTGTATTGTAAACTGGTGCAGCTATTATGGAAAATAGTATGGAAGTGCCTCAAAAAATTAAAAATAGAACTATTATATGATCCAGCAATTCCATCTGTGGGCATTTATCTGCAGAAATCCAAAACACTAACTAAAAAGGATACCTGCCTACCCGTGTTCATTTCAGCATTATTTTGAATAGCCAAGGTATGGAAACAACCTAAGCGTGCATCAATGAGTGAATAGATAATGAAAATGTTGTGTATGTATACAGTGAAATGTTATTCAGCCATAACAGAGAAGGAAATCCTGTCATTTATAACAATGTGGATACATTTTTTGAGCATTATGTTAACTGAAATAAGATAGAAAAGGACAAATACTATATAATCTCACATGTGGGATCTAAAAAAAACTAACACATAGACACATGTGGTTTGCAGAGGTAGGGAGTGAAGAGTGGGAAAAATGGTTTGGAAACAAAACCACTAGTTCTGCCTGGATCAAGGAGCAGCCATGAGTCTGGGTGGGCAACCATAATTGTGAGTGGGCAGGATTCTTGGTGAGGCTGAGCTGGTGGAGAAGCCTGAGGTTCTAGGCCCTGGTGTTTCTCTCGTCCCATTGCTTCCATTATTTCTTCCCTTTTGTTGTGCAGTGATAGTAAGAGTAACGGTGATATAACTTGCATTTGTTGACAATTTTCTCTGTACAAATCTTTACCTGTTCTTTACATAGGTAAATATTAAATCTCCATGTATGTGGGGAGGGTACAATGATTATCCCCAATTTACAGACAAGCCAACTGAGGCAAAGAGAGGAGACATACTTTCATTAATGTCAGAGAGCTAGTTGTTGGTAGAGCTAGACTTTGAACCCACACCACCAAGCTCTACTGTGTAAGCTCTCAGCACTCTACCTACTGATCATGAAAACCTGATTGTCCACTTGCCTCCTCCTTCCCTGCCCTGCCACCTCTCTCTTATGCTTGACAAAGTGCTCCTGCGCTGCTCTCAGGGATGAGGGCTCTGCATGCCCCACAACCTCCCCCCGCAATCTCTCTATGTCCTCCACCCCCTCAAGCCTCTGTACCATCACAAGTCTCCATGGGGTTGGTGACAATCTTTCCAGATGAAGAGCTGAATCCCGGAAGGCAGCGACAGGCAGTGGCGTTGGCACATGTGGAGTGTGGAGGGCACCAGTGAGCACAGGCTGTGGGGGCAGAGGCTGTGGGGATGGGGTCAGAAGGCCCAAGAAATGGAGGGAGCCAGTTGTTAGCTGAAAGTTCAAGAGTAGAGGTTGGGGGAGAGAGATAGTTGTCATTAGAAGTGGAAGAGCTCCAAAAAATCTGAACATATAAGGAAAAAGAAATAGCTTTTCACATTCTAGAGGACCATCTCTGAGCCTCACTTGCAAAACATCCTCCCTTCTCCCCTTGTTGGTGAGAGGACCCACACCCTGGCATGCACTTCCTGTCTTCCATCACTAACACCTCTGGCAGGGCAGACTCACCTCTAGCGTTCTGGTCTGCAGGTCCCAATGTCAACAGCAGCAGCACCAAGAATCCTGGGGCAGAAAGACAGAGAAGGGACAAGGAGAGGAGAGTAAAGCTTTGATTTCAAGCATGCCTTGAAAGCTTGGCCATTGCCTCCTTAGTAGGTGGCTCTGGACTTGCATCTCACAGCTTTCTAGCAGCTTCCCCAAGGCTCCTGTAGCTTACTTGCAATTGAATACTTAGCCTTTTCCTTCCATCCCAGACTTTTCCTTGTGGAACCTCAGATGGCACAAATATGGGGACAGAATACAATCGCGTGCCAATTAAGATGGGGATATACACTAAGAAAAGTGTCTTTAGGCAACTTTGTTGTGTCAATAGCATACAGTGTACTCACACAAACCTAGATGGTCCAGCCTAAGCTACGTGGCACAGCCTACTGCTCCCAGGCTACAAACCTGTCCAGATGTTACTACACTAAATAATACAGGAAACAATGGTTAGTATTTGTGTGTCTCAACAGATGTACGCATAGAAAAGGTATGGTAAAATAGGACATACAAGATTAAAAATATGGTACATCTGAATAGGACACTTACCATGGGTGGAGCCTGCAGGACTGGAAGTTGCTTCCAGTGAGTTGGTGAGTGAGTGGCGAGTGACGAGTGAATGTGTAGGCATGGGGCATCGCCGCACACTACTGCAGACTTACAAACATTGTACGCTTAGGCTGCACTACATTGATAAAATTTCTTTTCTTTCTTTCATAATAAATTAAACTTAGCTTACTGTAACTTTACTTCTTTAAATCTTTTTGACTTCTCTGTAATAACACTTAGCTTAAAACACAAACACATTGTACAGCTGTACAAAAATATTTTCTTTATATATTTATTATATAAATGTTTTTCTATTTAAATAATTTTTTTTGTTTTAAACTTTTTGTTAAAAACTCAGACACAAACGCACACATTAGTTTAGGCCTGCACAGGGTCAGGATCATCAACATCACTGCCTCCACCTCCGCATCTCGTCCCACTGGGAGGTCTTCAGGGGCAATAACACGCATGGAGTTGTTGTCTCCTGGGGTAACAGTGTCTTCAGGAACACCTCTTGAAGGACCTGCCTGAGGCTCTTCTGGAGGAGGTATCACTCTGTTCAGAAATATGTTCACAGTGGTTTGCTTGGTTTGTTTCTTTTTTTCATCACAGATTTGCTTGTGAGCAGAAACTGCACCATGAACTTTCCTCTCTATCAATGAAAGCCTTTTGGTCTTGGGGGTCCATTTTTTCAACGATTTTGAAAAACTTGTTGAGATCTGTAAAAACTTCTGCTAAATGCTTCTGTGGAAATCTTCTTAGGGGTTCTTCTTTTCTTCTCCTTCCACTTCCTTTTCTCTTGACTCTTCTTCAGCTCTGCATTGCTGTTCCAGTTCCCCACACCCCTCATTAATCAGTTCTCCGAACCCACTTGTAGGAGCTCCGAGCCCCGCCCGCCATGTCCTCTTCTTCCACACCCAGGTTGTTTGCCATCTCATTCACAGCCTTGTTGATTTCTGTAGCCTCCTCATCCTTGGTAAGTCCTTTGAAGTCATACAGGAACCTCTTGATATCTTCTTTCAGATGCCATTCATATGCTCCTTAGTGACATCACCTCAAGCCCATGAAATGTTCTCGATGCAGTTACAGGTGTTGTAACCCTTCTACAATTGTGTCTGTGTCTCCTTAGTGTCTTCCTCAGTTGCAGCAATAATCAGGCAAAGTTCCTCCTCAGGCAGCAAGGCTTAAAAGCTGCTGTAACTCTTTTATCCATTGGTTAAATTAAAGAGGTGGTGTTGGGAAACAAAATACCACATTGATATTAGGAAGAAGATCACCATTAAAAGGAATACTGTATTTTACCGTGTATAAAGTATACTTTTTTGCCCAAATTTATGAGGGAAAAATAAGGATGCACATTATACATGGGTAGTACTAATTCCGTATCTATATAAATATTTTAATTCTTTTACTTATGCTTATGCATTAAAAGTGTAACTCTAGAGAGCAATAAAGATATCCTTATGCAAAATGATACCCTGGAATGCAATAATTCCTTTTGTTTCTAAATATAAATAAATACAAAATTGAATTTAAAAATTAAAATGAAAGATATTTTTCCTGAAATTTTGGGTCAAAAACATGGGTGTGAACTTTACATGGGAGTGCATTCATTATACATGGCAAAATATGGTATGTCCAGGAGCATTATAAACAATGAGCAAAATCTTAAATTCTATTACTATTTTAGTACTATTCTCCTAACATACTCCTCCATTTCATTGGAAGAGCAATTTATGAAGGAGTCATGGAAGAGGAGCTGGGTCGTCCATGACTTCTTACTGACCCGCAGTGCCCTGGCAGTGTGTGCTGACTGCTGTGCTGGAAGCACCCTGGGGTCCTCTCACTGCCAGGTCACACAGGGCTTCCATTGGCAGCCTGCAGCATGGACCCCAAGCATGACCTTTATCCTGTCCTTAAAAGCCTTGAGCCCTGACCTTGACTTGCCTTCATTATGGATCAATGTTCTTTCAGGTATCCATTTTCTGAATAGGGAGCTTTCATCCATTTTGCCTATTTGGTCTGGCAGGTAATTTTCTTCCATAGTCAGTTTATCTGGAGTCTCCAAAACATTCTGCAGCTGCCTTCACATCAGCACTCAGACTTACCACTCACTTCCACGTCACACAATGAATGATTCTGGAAGCACTTAAACCACTTAGAACTGGCAGTAAATTTAACACTGTAGTCCAGCCCAGCCTTTTCTTTCAACATTGCAAACAAAGTTTTTGCTTTGTCCATGAACATCAGAGTGCTGTGAGAGATACACTTTTTGTTTGGTCTTCAAACCAAGTCTTTAGAAGTTTCTTTGTGTCTGATATAGGCCCTTCTTGAATTTTTGTTAGTCTTGTTGCCTTCAATAAAGCAGATCCTTTAACAGCCTCCTATCACATTGTTCTTGCCCTTTAAGATCATAGCCATGGTGGATGGGGACATGCCTGACTGTCAAGCAAGAACCAACACTGATTTTCAACATTCCTAGTCCTTATTGACTTTTAATTTCATCTCCAGATCTGTCACTCATGGTGACCTCTTACTGACAACATGAGCAGTGACTCCTCTATACCTAGGGGCCATGTTGAACAAAACAACATGGGATTAAATCAAGCGCAGAGCCAATGATGCAATCAGGGGGCTGTGAACACGAGATGTATGAGGCTGCTGCCGGCATAACACAGCATGCTGTTTTAGAGCAAACATTTTTCTATAAGTAGGAAGAGTACACTCTGAAATAATAATAAAAACTATAGACTAGTAAATACATAACTAGAAACAGTTGTTTATTATCACTATCAAGTATCATGTGCTTATATAGTGGTATGTGCTATACTTTACATGGCTGCAGTGCAGTAGGTTTGTTTACACCATCGCCACAAACAGGTGACTAATGCGTAGCTCTGTGATGCTACCACAAGATACTATGTCACTATGTGACAGGAACTTTTTTGCTCCATTATAATCTTATGGGACCACCATCATACATGTGGTCATACTTAAACATGTGATGCAGACTGCTGACAGGGACACATCCTAGAAACTCTCAACTCTCCAAATGAAGGGAATAAATCTTGAAGGAGAAAGTCTTCAGATTGGTGTGTCTTTGCCCAGACCCAGGTTCTTGTTCTTTGGCAATGGCACAGATCTCCTTTGTGAAAGCCCCACTCTACTCTCTCTTCCCCAGTGAGTAGGTGCCTTTTTTTATTCACATGGAGGCATCCACCCTATAGGTGAATGTGTGGCCTCAATGCTGCATTGTCTAGAAGTGGCCAAAAGTGGCCTGAGTCTCCCCACCTGTCAGCCTACCTGGGCAGCTCCCAGGTGAGGTGGGGACATTATGACCACCTTAGTCCTAGCCTGAGGATTTGGACAAAGGCCAAGGTGGGTCTTCCTGGAACCGAGTGTAGGAGAAATGCTGTGCTCCCAGAGCAGTACCCATCTTGGCTGCCAGTGATGGCCTGTGTCCTGCCTCCCCCAGAGAAGCTGATAACTGTCTGAGTTCTGGAAATCCCAGAGACTCTTGGAGGCAGCGCTCTCCCATCCATGGAACTGGACCAAAAATCACTCTTGACATAGGCCCCTCAGGGGACTTACAAGATGGGTGTGGAGAGTGACTAATAAGCCAGACAGGCAACAGCCACTAAGACAGTGAGTGTGAGGCTGGAATGAACAGTGGGGTTCACATCCGGTCCTGCAGCCCTGGAGTTGTAAAGGTGCTTTTCTGATCACTACAAAGACATCCTCTGGACTGGCAGGAAGTGGTGAGAATCTACATTTGAGCAAGGCCAGCCTTGGGTGAGGGCTGGATGGCTGGAGGGGACAGCATGTGTTTGTGGGGAGGCGTGGCAGGCATTACTGTCATCTCAGCCTATGGCCTCTCATCAGGGATGCAGTCCTATGGGCCTTTCCAAGTGGGGCTTAGCCTTCATCTCTGTCCCTGTGTCATCTGGGTCATCATGGGTCCTGGGCTGACCTCGTGGGAGAGGGTCCAGCCTGGGGCAATGACACCTTCTCTTTCTGTTTAGCCCAGATGGGAGCATCTTCCATTCATCTTACTCTTGAGTGTATGTGGGGGTATCCATGTCACCCTGCCACCCCTGACAAAATGTCCTCCTGCGTCTCACTCATCTGTATTGCCCACAGGCCCATGAGCTGAATTGTTGGGAAGTTCAGGGGAAATAGCTGGAGGCTTAGCATCCAAAGAACCAGGTCAGGGAGCCAGGAGGTGTCTTCTCCAGGTGGGGTTGTTGAACAGGGGCAAGGCAGACTGGATAGGGTAGGACCCCCATCCAATCTCTCTACCCCCACATTTCTGCACAGGGTTCCTGGGTTCATCATGGCTCCTGGGTCTGAGAGGGCTCCTTGCATGGCCAAGCCCATGGGGGTTCCAGTCAGGGGAGCTCTAGTTCTGACAGTCACTGATGAAGAAGAGGATGAATATTGTGTTGAAATGCAGTGCACTGTGAGTTCTAGAACTATCTTGAATTCCACCCCTTTCTTTGTTTTACCAAAATAAGATGCATATGGCAAGGAGGATGTTCCAAAATTGTGGAACTGAGACTCTGTGTGAGGTGTGAAGCCTTGGGGTCGGGACACCAGGCAGATGTCCAAGATAGTCCTCTGATGCCTGGGGAAAGTGCGGTGAGTGGCCCTAAACACCACAGATGAAGAAACAGAAGATGCAGTGTCCTTCTTACCTTCACATGTGTTCTCACTCTCCTTCCTGAACCCTGCCTCAGAAACAGGCCCATATCCTGGGCTACACATGCAGTAGCTTCCTTCTCCGTTCCCACACTCTGCATACATTCCACAGGACACTGTTGAGTTCAGTACACATTCATCCATGCCTGGAACACAACAAAGTAAAGTGTCACTTCCAAAAGGCACGAGTTTACACAGGGCAGAAATCCTGGCCTCCAGTGTGACAGCCATGGGGACAGGACAGAACAGAACTAGCTCTTAGGTGGTACTCCTGGGGCTGGGCTGGTCAGAACCAGCTGCTCCAGAGCCTACTGACCTGTCTGCTCATCTCTGCTGTCTGGCTGCCCTGAGGACACCTAGACTCAGACACTCTGCTGTGTCATAATGGGGTGAGGAGGAGGGCTGCATCCCCTTCCCAGGCCTTGAGGGGTACACGGAAGCACTGACTCAGTTCCAAACAGCACCACTGGGGACTTAGGGGTGGGCTCTAGTCAGTATGACAATGGTAGTGAAGTCCTTCTTTGATGCTGAGATAATGGGGGAAGTCATGGCTGGGGTATCTCCAGGGTGACATCATCATTCACACCTGAGGCTAGAGTCAGGTGGTTGTGTCCCTACCCATTGATGGCTTCCATCCCACAGTGGTCCAAGTACAACCCACACTCCTCGTCAGGCACTCCCCCAGCTCCTAATGTCGGGCCTTTTCTAGATGCCCTAAGTTGTCTCTGGGGGGTTCTTGCTACCCCTACCCCTTATCAGAACCCATCGTAGATGTGTAATGAGGAAGCGGCACAAAACTGCTCATAGCAGGGCTTCTGGCATCTTACTTCCCTGTTCTCTAAACACGAGAGAGACAGATGCCAATGACCCAGGTCCCTGTGGCATAGCTCAGAGACTCCCAGAGCAGAGGCTGCACACTATTGGTTTAAACAACAACAGCTTAGAAAGAATCAGCAACACAAGAATGAATCAAAATGAAGGGAAGAATGTATGGTCCTGTACATTCCAATCAGGGCACCAAAGACTTCTTTTTTTCACTTTCTTTTTTTTCAGTTTAAAATATTTTTTTATTGTTCAAGTACAGTTGTCTCCATTTCCCCCCCCATCTCCCTTACCCCACTGACCCCCACCTCCCACCCTCAATCTTTCCCCCTTTTGGCCTTGTCAATGGGTTCTTTATAAATGTTTCTTGATGACCCTTCCTCTTCTTTCCCTCGAGTATCCCTCTCCCACTTCCCCTCTGGTTACTGTCAGCTTGTTGTTTATTTCAAAGTCTCTGATTGTATTTTGCTTGCTTGTTTGTTTTGTTGCTTAGGTTCCACTTATGGGTGAGATCATACCAAAGACTTTTAGAGCCTGAAAGGACTCACAGTGCCATGATGAGTCAGGGTAGGCAACTGGTCTCCCCAGGTCAGAGTTTTTTTCTCTGCACCTGCACGTTTCCCTTCTAAGGGCCGAGGTCTGGCTGTGTGTGTCAGCACGAGCACATGGGAGGAAGCAGGTGGATAGACATCTGAGGGATTCATGTTTAGTCCCTACCTGGGTAACAGGGCTTTCTCTTCTGTGCTCAGGTGGTGGCAATGGCTGGAGATCTGTCTTAAAGGTTGATTGGATGGGGTGGAGTTGAGGGGAGGAGAGTTGAGAATAAGGTGTATGGAACAGGACACAAGGATGGGAAATTCCTCAACCTGACAGGTGCCCAGGTCAAGAGCTGAATCTGGGGATGTGGTGGAATTGACATATAAATTTGGAGGGGTCCATGGAGCATGGGTGTGGGGAGAAAGTCAGTGTGAATGGTGACTATAGTTAAAGGCTCAAGGAATGGATGAAGCCAGCTGCCAGCCAGGGGTCCACAGTAGAGGAGGGGAAGGAAGGGAAGAGATGGCTGTCATTGGAAGAGAAAATGGCACAAGACTCTGGGCACTCAGGGAGGAAGAAACAGCTACTCTTATCTCCAGAAGACAATCTCTGTTCCTCACTTCCAGAAGAAGCCTCCTTTCTTTCACTGGTTGGTGGGAATCCACAGACCCCAGCACGACTCCCCAGATTATGTCACTAATGGGATGCCTGGGAGACTCACCTCCAGGGTTCAGGGTTGCCACTCCTGGTGTCAATAGCAGCAGCACCAATAGTCCTGGGACAGAAAGACAGAGAGATGACAAAGTGGAGGACAGTCAAGTTCTAATATCAACCCCTGTCAGCACAGCCATTGCCCCTTTAGTAGGTGGCTTTGGCCCTGCAGTCTGCAGCTCCCAGCAGCTCCTGGAGGCCCCTGACCTTACTGGAAATGGAGGAATAGGCCTTTCCCTTCCATGTGCCAAGCCTCCCTGAGGAGTCATTAACATACATAGTCCTCATGGAACCCCAGATGTTACAGGTAAGGGGACAAAAAACACACAGATGGCTGGTAACAGGGACATATCCTAGACACTCCACTATCTCCCATTGGAGGGGCTACATCTTGAAGGAGAAAGTCCTCAGATCGGTGTGCCTTTGCCTAGACCCAGGTTCTATGTTCTCTGGAAATGACAGAAATCTGCTTTGAGGATTTCTCTTCCAGGATCACTTCTGTTTACCACACAGTTTCAAAGTATACAAAGATAGCATAGGTATTAGAGTCATACAGCCTAAAGTTTGAGTCCTCAAATGATGATGAGCAGGGCATTGAGCCCTGGAATCAAGAGAGGAGAGCTGATGAGAGGTGGAGAGTGAGAACTAAGGCTGTTTCAGGTAGAGCCACTATGTCCTGGGTCAGCGGCCTCTCCAGGTACAGCACCATGGCTTCTATGCCTCCTTCCAGATGAGCTTCTTGGCCCCTCTGTCATGCACAGGGGCTCAGCCCTTGTTTGCCCTCTGTGGTGTGAAAGCCATGACAGGTGCAAAGGAATGAAATGTTCCCTACAGACAGTGAATGGATCACTTATTAGAGCCTGTATCCATTTTTGTGAGCCATGAACCTCATGAAAGTCTTTTTAGGTCTGTGTGTCTTTACAGAATTTTCCCAAAATGTGCCCAGCATTAAAACAATAACAATGTTCCAAATTCAGATGCTAAGAAATGTGGCTATTTTTATAAAAACCAGGAAACAAATTACAACTAATGAAGACAATATGTAAAGAACACCTAACTTACTAGGTAACATGTAAGCATTAAAAGAAATAAACACCAATCAGAATTCAGCTGATCTCACTGATACTGGTTTTTACTCTTTCACTGTTATTGCCTTTTAAATCATTCCATGACCCACACAAAGCCTATAGACTAAAGGATGATGTTTTTCTTAGTGTAGTAGAGTTTTCAGATGGTTTTGTTGTTTATTCTTCTGAAAAAATAATATAAGTGGTATTATAGTTAATTTTATGTTCCAATTTGGCTAGGCCAAAGCACACAGATAATTGTTTAAACCCTAGTGTAGACAGATGTTGCTGTGAAGGTTTATTTTCCTTTTAGACGACATTAACAGTTAAATCAGTAGACTTTGAATAAAGCATATCACGCTCCATAATCTGGGTGGGATTCACCCAATCAGCGAAAGAGAAAAAAGATTGGCCTTTCCTGAGGAAGAGGGAATTCAGCCTCCAGATGGCCTTTGGACTTGAATTCAGTGTGCAAGTCTTCCCTGGGTTCCCAGCCTGCCAGCCTGTCCTACAGATTTAATGAACCAATGCTTTTAAATCCATGGGGATATAATGTAAACCGTGGTGATTTAAATCCACACCCCCTCCACCTTATTGGCCGTTTCTCTGGTGAACTGAACTAATACAGGTAGTAAAATCAGAACTCTCTGTTACATCCCCACCTTCCCCTAACAGTGACTTTCACTGACTTTCCCTTTGAGAGTTAATACAAATGAGCTAATACCCTTCTTAAAATTTCTTTCTTTTGTTTCTTATAAAAACAGTGGGAAAACAAGCTAGATATGAAGAAGAACAGGGAATTTTCAAACTGGGTAGAGAGTTCCCAGATAGCTTTAACTGTCCACTGTCACTGCTATAGTTCTACCTACCTGGCAGCAGCCTTAGACATCTGTTTCTCATGGTGCAGACGCCAGCCACGGAGGACGTCTGATCTTGGTCTGTGTGTGTTAAACACACTCCCTGTTTTAAGTATGTGTTGTGCCCTGGAGGAGGTGACTTAGGAAACTTCTGGTCTGGGTGTTTTCCTCCCCAAATCTGCCCAATAATTAACTTCTCAAAGACACCACTTCTTCTTTTTAAGGATTTGCTTAGTAACAAGTATTTGTACTGGAAGCCTCCTTGCCAGTGATTTTAAATGCTTTTACATAGGAAGATGTGATACTGTGCACTCCAAGACTTCCCCAAATGAAGGATCACTTTAATTCACTTTATGCCCACATGAGGATCTTAGGTCAGAGTGAACAGAATTATCTATTTATTCTATTAGCAGACTTTTTAAATAATTTTAATTGTTCAAGTACAGTTTTCTGCCTATTACCCCCATCCCAGCCCACCCCCCAGCCCTCCCCACTTCCCTCCTGTTTCCACCTTTCCTTGTTATTGTCCATGTGTTCTTTATACTTGTTCCTGCAAACACTTCCCTTTTCCCCTGAAATTCCCTCCCCTCTCTCCTCTGAACACTGTCAGCCTGTCCTCTATTTCAGTGTCTTTGGTTATATTTTGCAGGTTTCTCTGTTTTGTTGATTAGATTCCTGTTAAAGGCGAGATCATATGGTATTTGTCTTTCACTGCCTGGCTTATTTCACTTAGCATAATGCTTTCCAGTTCCATCCATGCTGTTGCAAAGGGTAGGAGCTCCTTCTTTCTTTCTGCTGCACAGAATTCCATTGTGTAAAGGTACCATAGTTTTTTGATCCATTCATTTACTGATGGGCACCTAGGTTGCTTCCAACACTTGGCTATTGTAAATTGTGCTGCTATGAACATTGGGGTGCATAGGTTCTT
>JAPYXV010003460.1:0-12236 GCA_028533065.1 Trachops cirrhosus
AAGCTAAAGAACTTATGACACATGGACATGAACTAAAGGGGGGGAATGTGGGTGGGAGCGGGTGTTCAGGGTGGAGGGGAATGAAGGGGGGGTAATGGGACAACTGTAATAGCATAATCAATAAAATATATTTAAAAAACAATAAAGGAAAGACACCAACATATGCTAGGTGCTAGGCCGTCCAACGTTTTGCATATACAGTTGGCCCTCTGTTTTCCCAGGTTTTATATCTATGGAGTCAACCAACCCCAAATTAAAAACATTTGAAAAAAATTCCAGAAAATTCCAAAAGGTTAGACTTGAGTTTGTCATGCACAGAGCACCTCACTGAATCCACGCACACAGAGTGATGTGTAGACATACGTCCGTCTATTCACAAATACCACACCGTTTTATACAGGGGACTGGAACATCCAGGGATTTGGGTGGGGAGAGGGTGGTGGCAGGGTGTCCTGGAGCCAATCCCTTGAGGATACTGAGGGACGGCTGTACGACTCATTTAAGCCAAAACCCAGTTGAGAGTTGGGAACCCTTGCTCTCTGAATTTACACCTAAAGCAAAGGCAGGCACAAAGCATTGAAGAACTTGGTAATGATGACTTCCACTCCAGTTCAGTGTGAGTATAATGGCCTAATCACCTTCAAAGCCTGGCAGTATTGATTAGCCAAACCTACAAATGGGCAAACCTTGTGACAGTAAACTCGCTGTTATCACTCTGGAAGACCTCTAGGCTGCAAAACGGCTGGTCTTTTACAGGCAACGATTCTCCCTTGATACAACTGCCTTTCCTTTTTAATGGCAATGAAGGGAGACAGTGTAAAAAAAAATTTTATTTAGTATGATTATTATAACTACATTGGTTATTTCCAAGAACTTAAGATATCTAATTTTCTTGGTAATTAGAAATCACCTTGGAATTTCTAAAAATTAGCCATTTCTTAAACAAGAATGAATCCTACTTCCACAATATACTATCCTATTAAACCAAAAACTTCTTAAATTTACAAGAGTTTCTTTTTAATCCTCACCCAAGGACACACTTGACTTTAGAGAGAGGGAAAGGGAGGGGGAGAGAGAGAAACACCGATGTGCCTCTTGCACACCCTCTGACAGGGGACCAAACCACAACCTAGACATGTGCCCCAACTGGGAATCGAACTGGCGACCTTTCAGCTTACAGGACAACACTCCAACCAACTGAGCCACACTGCCCAGGGAGATTTACAAGAATTTTTAATCCCTTAGAGTATCTTAAAAACTAAGAAGCTTCAGAACACTGAATAAAGCTAGGAATTCAGGATGTTAAAATTTTTTATTTTCAAACTCGTGAAAATGAAGTATTATGTACCCACAAATGAGTGGGCATCATGTCTGCACTACGGCAATGTAAACTTATTCACCATACAAGTAAATGATGGCACAGACAATTCAATCTTGATGACTCTGAAGAGAATTGCAAGAGCTATAAACAAAAACCCCAATGTACATCAATGAACGACCAGCTATTTTACAAAGGATTCATAACTGGATTCTTTTAAAAGGTCCCTTATTCAAATTAAAATAGCAATTTAAGAATTTACCAAAATATTTTTAAATAGATTTTATTTATTTATTTTTAGAGAGAAGGGAAGGGAGAAAGAGAGGGAGAGAAAGAGTGCGAGAGATACATTGATCAGTTGCCTCTCGCACATCCCCTACTGGGGACCTGGCACACAACCCAGGTGTGTGCCCTGACTAGGAATTGAACTGTTGACCTCTGGGTTCACAGGTCGGTGGTCAATCCACTGAGCCACACCAGCCAGGGCAAGAATTTACCAAAATACTTTAAAGCCAAATGAGTGGTGAGTCTTTTCCACCATTTTTCAAGGAATCATTATTTTTGGCCATAGACATTTAGAATCTGATCTGGAGAGACCCAAGGGGTGGTCTGGTTTAGGAGCTGCACCCTTAGAGGTACCAGGGCGCAGTAATCGAGCAGACTGGACCGCAGCTGCGTGGATTTGAGACCTGCTCTCCCCACTTTCTATACGGTGATCTTGGACAAATTATTTAACCAGGCTGTGCCTTAATTCCCTCATGTGTAAAACATAGACAGTAAGAGAGCCTATCTCACAAGGATGTGGACTAGATAAATTAATATGCGTACCAAGCTCAGAAGAGTGTCTGCATATATTAAGTGTTGTTACTAAAAAGAAATCCGAAAGTTGTGACCTGTCCAAAGTTCACAAAAAGGTAACTAGTAACTACAGCGGGTTAAGACCAGAATTTTGGGTCTGGTTTCCTACCTCAAGACTTTTGCCTCTTCCCCTTCCCAAAGCACAATGATTATGTTAATTCCCCTCCAAAACAACTGGCAACACTCTGAGCACGTCTAGGCTGATGACAGGCAATCCCCCTCCATCACGAAGATTCATTTTCACCTTCTTGTAATTGCTGTGTTTTAAATAAACTCTCGAAAACAAATAGTACTAATCAGTCTTGTCATAATTATGGCTTTTATAAAACCCTTTAGCTCTCTTCAGAAACGAAGATACCGTATTTCATTTCTTAATCTTCATAATGATTCTTCGGTGACTTATTTTACTTCATGTGGAAACTGTGGCTTAGAAAGGTCTAGAAGGTGGCTATGATGAATTGATAAAACTATCATTTTACTTAATCTCTACAAACCATTTCTCGGACACTACAACAAAGCAAGCAAAACGGATTAAACTGTGGGAGATGAATTTTCTTTCATTCGACTTAGTCCAATACTACAGAATAGAGAGGAAAAGGCTGAAGCTCCCTCAGAAATCGGGCAGGTGGAGTGGGGAACGCCACCTCCCTCTGAGTAACCCAGGCGAGTGTATCATTTTACTGGAGACTGGCAGAGTGAAGGAAGACCCGACTGAAAAGACAAGTGAGTGAGGGCGAATGGTGATGAAGATAATAGAAGGGCGAAGAAACCCACAATTCAGGCCAAGAAGGGAATAAACGGTCATAAAGGGAGGCACAGAACGGAGGCCAGGCAGGTAAGTGACGCAGACGGCGGGAGCGGCAAAGGGCGAGGGAGGGCGGGCGACAGGGGCGCATCGGAGGGACAAGTGGGGGTACCCCAGAGTGCGCAGGGGGGCCACGAGGGGCCCAGGGCAAGAGAGCCGCCACCCGGCGGGCCGGCTCGGTCAGCTGCGGCGCAGCCCGACAGCGCCGAGGACACAGCCCACTCCCGCCCCACACCTCCGGCCTAACGCCCAAGCCCACCCAGGCCCACTCACCCGCAACCACCAAGCCCAAGTGCAAAGGCCCGTGCTTCCGGAGGGAGGGACGTGCCGCGGCCGAGCCAATGGCCACCGCAAAACGGGCCGATCTACACGCGCCTGCGTCAGCCTGACGACACAGAGGACGTATTGTGACGTCGGGGCGGGGACTGGGCGCTGCCGGCGTAAGCTCCGAGCTCGAGGGCAGACACCTGAGCTTCGCAGGCACTCGCCGTGCTTTGGTGCGCTCCCGGTCCCCAAATACTAGAACAAAACTCAGAACATAACCCAAGGGATAACGCCTATGCCATTGGTTCACCACCATAGGGGTGGGCAGTCCACTTGCAGGCGTGCCCAAACCATTCACTCTCCTAAAGGGGCTTAAATTCAAGAGCAGGATGAATGGTCAATTCTAATGGATACTAGTTTAAGAAATGCCTGTTAAGTGGGAAGCCGAGCTGGGTGGATGGGGGCCAAGGGAGAGTAACTGGGACAACTGTAGTAGCTTCAAGTATTTTTCAAAAATGGCTACTTCACTCCCACTAAAACAGGTATCAGTGTTGAAGATGTGGAGAGAACTGGAAGCTTCCCTCACCGAGCTGGTGGTATTTATTGTAAATGGCACAACTGCTTTGAAAAATCTGGTAGTTACCATGGTCCAGCAAGTCCCATCTTGGGTCATACCCAAGATACGAGAACATGCCTCCACAAAACCTTGTCAAGGCTCACAGCAGCACTGCTTGTAATGATTTAAGAAAAAACAAAACACAAACCACCCCCCCATGTTCAACTAATTTTGTATCAATACAAATTATTTACCAGTAAGAAGCACAGATACATGGATACCCTGAATACAGTAGGCTAAGTCAAAGCCAGTGACAATGGGCCACACACTATGATTTCTTTCCTCAAGTGTCAGCACAGGCCAATCTACAGGTAAGTGGTTCCCTAGGGCTGGATGGGAGTGACAGCTAAGCCCCGTCAAAGGTTCCTCTTCTGGATGATTAGAATGTTCTTAGTGACAAAACAACACTCGTTACTAAGATCCGTTGCACAGTGTTCAATCTCTATAAATTGGCTGAAAAATTTCAGAATTTTCCCGTGTTCTAATTCCATTTTGAGCAAAAAAGCAAGACATCCGAACAGTCTATTTATGAACCAAAAGTAGCAGATGGCAAACAATAATCTGTGTTTAATTCTAATCAGAAAACATGTGTGATCATTTGAAATATATTTGCTAATAAAGACAACCAACATTCTGCTTTTACTTTAATTAGTTATTTATTTTATGCTGAATTTACTCCCGGGCCATAAGCTTTTGTTTCTTCAGTTTCTTCTGGGATATCTGGGGAAAGAAAATAGAAAGGACTTAGTTTCCCAAAGAAACCCACATTGCATCTAAAGGAGTAGCTCAGTGAAAGAATTGGCAACCTCAACAGATATAGAGTTCTTTAGCATAGCGATCAGGGATGTGAGTTTTAGCCAAAGTTCAATGAAGGCAGGGACACCAGCTGTAAGGATTCCAGTGGCAGGAAGGATGGGGGACATCTAAGTGACAATAGCTAACAATGCTGTATGATACATGGGAAAGCTGGTAAGAGTAAATCATGGGTTCTTATCATAAAGACTTAATTTCCCCCCTTTTCTTCTTTTTTAATCCTCACCTAAGGATGTTTACTGTCTCCAGAGAGAGGAAGGGAGAGAGAAAGAGAAAGGCCAACTGGCTGCCTCCTGTTCACACCCTGACTGGGGATCAAACCCGCAACCTTCTGGTGTACAGGATGAGGCTCCAACTGAGCCACTGGGCCAGGGCTTTCCTTTGCTTCTCTGGGGACCTACTGTGGTCATCATTTCATGGTACATGTAAACCAAACCACCATCTTCTAGTCTACACCTTAAAGTGATATGAGGCAATCACCATATTTTGCCATGTATAATGCACACCCATATTTTTGGCCCAAACTCAGGAGAAAAAAAAAATCTTTCATTTTAATTTTTTAATTCAATTTTTATTCACTTACATTTAGATACTTGTTTTTTATATTATTGTAGTTTGTATATGGATATCGCTATTACTTTCTAAAGTTACACTTTTAATGTATAAGCATAAATAAAAGAATTAAAAACATTTATATACAGAATCAGTACCATCCACATATAATGCGTTCTTATTTTCCCTCAAAAAGTATGCATTATACACAGGAAAATACGGTATTTCTTAAAAAACAAAGCAACAACAAAATGCAACACTGAATCGTCATTTACTGGAAATAGGCTCAGTAGATTACGGGGGTTGTTTCTGAACATGCTGCATTCGAGGGGGCTATGAACACAGAGGTGGGTCCGTCAGTAGACAATCACAGGTCCCATGTACTGAAGTGTTATACCAAGTTATTCACTGTTAGTCAAGAAACGAAGACCCATGAAAGCCCAAATAAAATACAAGGCTGCCGGTTGCTCAGAACAATTTCCTTTCACGGTTAATCCAAAGGTGTCCTAAGTGGGTCATCACAGCAACGGCACATCTAGCGCACCCAACTGCAGCTGAGCAGAGACTAAGCACTGTACCTTTTTCTTCTGTGCGACCTCCTCCTCTGGTTTGGGAACAATCTGCTCTTTCTCGGTGAGGATCATCTCGATGTGGCAGGGAGAGCTCATGTAGGGGTTGATCCTCCCATGCGCCCTGTACGTTCTGCGCCGCATCTTGGGAGCTTTGTTCACCTGGATGTGCTCGATGACCAGAGAATCCACATCTAAACCCTGGGAGGGAGGGAGAGGGAACACATCAGGCCACATCTTAGTGCCATCACTGGAAAATGAAGTCCCTGCCCCAATGAACTCATTTCGGAATGGCAAGCCTTAAGAGATCACACAGCGTATTTATTCAAGCAGTTCTGTCAACTTCATTCTAAACGTCCTTCCTTAAATTAAATCCAAATAACTACCCAAACTCAGTGCCAAGTGCATGTTAAAGATCATTTGAAGAGCGGTGTCAATTTCTAGACTTACATGATAAACAAGATTCTGTCAGCATGGCCTCGCAGCTAAAGGGGTTCCAGCCAGAGACCCATGTTGGATAAACCTGTGTTTTGTTTCATTTTCACACTGTACAACCCCCTTCAGTGCTCACAGCCCACAGATAAGGAGGCTGGGCAATGGTTCGAGGCTGCAATTTACTCTGGCATGGGTACACTATGAGAGGTCCACAGGGAAGGGCCCACCATAAATCCATTACCATGCTCTAAACCTGTGTTTTGTTGACATCAGTTTAACTTCTATGTGGAATTTAACATGTCTCTCCATTAAGAGTACAGGCAACAACCCACATTAACCATTACTAAGGCAATCATTTTAGTAACTATACTTGTTCCTTTGCAATAGTGTTTTACTGTTTTTGTAATAAATCTGGACAAGAGCAACATTAGCTGAACCACCAGCCAAGCTGGATACATATAAAGACCTCAGTGCGCTGGGTACCTTAAGTTCAGCATTACTCTCTGCGTTTTTAAGCATGTGCAGCAAAAACTCAGCACTCTTTTTGGGCCACCGACCCTGTGTCCAGCCCCACTGTTTGGCCTGAAAGAAAATAGAGGCTATTAGTCATTTCTCGATTTAAATCCAACATTACAATCAAAAATTCATGGGGCACTCTCCTTCCTGGGATCATGTCCTCACCTTTCCCTCCCCTCCCTTCTCCCCCACAGGTACACATCTCTTCGACTCTAAGGGACCCCATGAGACTTGCAACCAGGGGAGCCATGGGCCGCAGCAGCTCCTCTCAGGCTAACCCCCCCAAACTTATCTCCAAGGCCCCGTTTTCTGACTTTCCGAAGAGCCACAGCAGGCCTGCCTTGGCTCTCCCGTTGCTTCTTCTGTTCTAAGCTCCTCGTTTCACTGTCCCCGGCTTTAATAAATGTACCCTCAAAATAAAAAACATTGTTTTGGCCCTGGCAGGTGTGGCTCAGTGGATTGATTGCTGGCTTGCAAACCAAAGGGTCGCCAGTTCGATTCCCAGTCAGGGCACATGCCTGGATTGCAGGCCAGGTCCCCAGTAGGGGATGCGCGAGAGGCAACCACACACTGATGTTTCTCTTCTTCTTTTCCCCTCTCTCTAAAAACAAATAAATAAAATTTTAAAAAAAATTGTTTTGTTCACTGCAAGGTTGCTCAGAAAGTGGTTGTTTTCACGGTTAATCCAAAGGTGTCCTAAGACTGCCATCACAGCAACCAGAAGCAGCCCGATTAACCTCAGCCATCCTCACTCCGTCCAATCACTTTCCCATACCGCGTCTTTTCAAACAGCAGCCGCTCACTCTCACCTGGGCACACCTGCCAACTCCACCATTGTATCGGCGGAATGGGACACACTGCTTCTTTAAAGTGACATCTTTCAGATACTTGGTGGCTTTTCGAATATGCATACCCTTGATGGCCTGGGCAGTTTCACGAGTGTTCTGAAGATAAATATAAACTGGCAGTTACCATGTGAAAGCACCACAATTGGTGAAGTAAACATTAAAGTCTTAGATTCTCAAAATGTCAACATTTATCAACAGCTAAAACCTTTCCATTTTCATGGGAGCTGGAAAAAAGCTTGTGATTAAGGGCCAGGGAGGCTTGGTTTGAACCTCAAGAGTAAGAATCCAAAACCTCTGTTCGCTCGCTGCGGTGGTGTTTTTAATCCCGCCACCTCCAGCAGCAATCCGGTCCCACCTGCACACTAGGTTCTCAGGTAGCACCCTGGTCATTTCCCCCCAATTCCCCCCTCGTGAGTCCAAGTGGTCATTGCACATAGATGTTCGGGGTCTAGAAGGTGGCTGCTCAGAATCGAGTCATTTTCACGGTAAATCCAAAGGTGTCCTAAGAAAGACATCACTGCAGCGACCTTTTTTAGCATAGTTAAAAAAAAAAAAAACTCTCACTGGAACACACAAAATGACTTTTAGAGTGTAACTACGATTCACGTACCTTAAAATGAACACGAAGATTTGAACCTCTTGATTTGCATGCTAAAAAACCAAAAGATTAAATTCTTAGATCCTCAATATGTCAACGTTTGGGTTAATTGTTTGGTTAACGTTTTGGTTAATTCGGGTTATTTCATTGTTTCTCTTAGGTCAAAATAAGAAATGTTACTCCTGTTCACTCACATTTTGTGGGGTTCTCCGGGTCAAGTGAATAGCGAACCATCGTCAGAGGTCACCTGGAAGGGAGAGGGAGTCACGGCAACACAGATTTACCGGCAGCTTCCAGTCGGACTGTGTATTAAGTGCTACCAGCAGCTGCTCAGACAGGAGTTGTTTTCATGATTAATCCAAAGGTGTCCTAAGAAATGCCATCATCGCAGCCGTCCCTTCCTCCGTGCACGCTGCCCCTCCCTGCGCGCCGACACCAGACTAGGCGACACGGACTTCATCGCCCTCTCTTACCTTTGGATGGGAACAGGCCTGTTTCAGTGCGCCCCGGATCCTTCAGGCGTAGAAAGACGCGGGGCACTGCGGCGGCAGAGCTCCCCTCCCACAGAAGTCCCCTTTACTCACACAACTTCACAAGTGATGCTGTGTTTGCACACTTCTGTGCTCTAACCAACGTTCAACGCTAGCTAATTTGAAACACCCCTCACAAAATGAGTCAAGGATCGACCCGACTTAATTCCTCCCCCTCCCCCGCCATGATCTCTCGCTGAGAGCACAAACACGCTGCATATTCGACCACCACTCACCCTGAGGCACTGGACCTCCAGATTAGGAAGCGGCACAGACCACGGGCTGCCCGTATACCCAGAGCCCCCATTCCCGCCCATCGCACTCCTTTTCGGGCCGCAGGCCTCGGGGCGCCAAATCGGGCACTCTGACACGTCTCCCCGCACAGGGGTACACCGCCTCCAGCAAGAAATCAGTAACTGCAAGACTTTCCCTCCCAGGAACCTCGAGATCGGTGCCCTCGAGACCAGGATGGAGGCGATGACTGGAGGATTCCACACTCTGAGAGAAACCCAAGGCGCACTCACCTCTGGTCGCTTTCGGGAAGAGGAAGAGCAAAGGCTCCTGGGAGAATTCGTGAGAACTCAATGTCTCGCGAGATTTCCAGTCAAAGAAACGAGATTTCAAGAGGGGAAGAGGGAGGAGAAAGGGAGTGTAAGGTGTATTTTAGAAGATCCTAAAACGAATTGCGCCCTTAGGGATTGTCTCAAAATTCTCCTCTTGTGGAATCCAGAAATGAAGTTAGGAATTTTAAATATCAATTAATTAAAAACAGGTTTGTGCTCAGGTTCGTGTGGCTCAGTTCGTTGGAGGGTTGTCCCATAACCAAAAGGTTACGGATTCGATCCCCGGTTGGGACACACCTAGGTTACCGGTTCAATCTCGTCTGGTTCCTACTGGAGGATTCTTATTTCTTGCATTGATGTTTCTGTCTCTCCCTTTCTCCCTCTCGAAAAGCAATGAAAAAACGTCCTCCTGTGAGGATACTTCTGTGGAGCAAAACGTTGCCTATTGGATCCAGTGTCAGGGCACGTGCATGCGAGAGGCAGCCCATGGATCTTTCTCTCTTACATCATCTTTCTCTCCCTCTCTTTCTCTCTTTCACCCCCTCTCTAAAAATAAATTTAAAAAAAAATTTAAAAAACAAGATGCAAAGGATGGGATGTAATTATGTTAATTAGAAAATTCTCGGGATGAGAATATCACCCAGTCACTTGACTTGAAGCCGTAAACATAATACAATATACAGATGATGTATTATAGAACTGTACACCTGAAACTTACATGATTTTTTTAACTAATGTCACACCCATACATTTAATAAAAAAGAGAAAAAGAATGTTGCTCAGTCGATTGTTCTGCAGCCTGTGTAAAGCCTGTGCTAACAGAAGGGTCTGGTTCCAGTGTGGAATCTGGTTCCTCACTGCCACGTCTTGATCTGCATCTGGTGGAGAAACACCCGTGGGCATTTTCTTCCCTTTCGTTGAGGTACTGGCTTGCTTTAGGTCCTCTGTTTCAGGGCACCATCACTCCAGGCGGATTCAAACTCCAAGTGGATGGGATTCTGAAAAACTATGTGGTTGATTCCTTGACCTCAATTCCAGGGGACCCCAGTCCTAGGTCCCTCTCCTGGACTCCACTCCCCTTGCCAAATGATGGACTCCACAGTCTTTCCTCGGTAGTTCTCACCCCTCACATCTTCAAGCACAGGCTAAGAACTCCCAAGTCAGAATCTTCACTCCACCGCTCTCCTGAGCTAGCCCCAGATAGCAAACAGCTTCCAGGACATCTTTCTTGGCAGGTCCCCAAGGCAAATAATATTCGAAACCTAAAGTGCCTTAAACAGATCATCTCCCCCAGCTTCTTTTCTGTTGCATAGTGATAACACCAGCCAAGGTTTTAAAAAGCTTACTAAATTCCAGGCATTATTTCAGTGCTTTTCAATTAGATGCATTTCTTAATTAATCCTTAGGACAACTGTAGAAAGAGATATCACCATTATTTCCATTTTATAAATGAAATTAAGGGACTTCAATCAAAGTCCCACAGCTCAAAAGCAACATCTGGAAGCAAAGACAAGCCCCGTGACCAGGTTTGTCATTACTAGGCAATTTTGCCTCTCCCTTGCCTTGGCCAGTGGCTTCTCTCTGTCTAAGTTCTCACACTGGAAAGCTAGCAAACAATTTCTCTTTTTCTTGTCTTCGTGCACGCTGAAAATCCAGATGACTGTTAGAGTCTTCTAAGTGGTTCTCAGAACTTAATTTCTCCACACTCTCATATCTCCTCATTACTGACGGAATCATTTTGCTGAAACAGCTGCCAAAATGATTATGTCATTTTTTGGGTTTTATTTTTTTCTGTGGTTCTGGTTCCAAATTCCTGGGGATGGCGTAAGAGCCCTCTATAATCTGGCCTGTGCCTTCCTCATCCCTTATCCTTTTTTTCTCCTTCTCCTGCACACTCCAAACCAGATTCTTAGTGATGTGAGAGAGGGAGAGATCAAGCCTATCATGAAAAGTAGACATGATACATTTGATTTTGTATCAGCTAGCATTGGATTAGATTGGAAGGATGAGAAACTTGAGATTATTTCCTTTTGAGGGGAATGGTTTATCTTTTAGAGCTTCAGTGATATTTCTATAACATTTAAATAAGCTCTTTAAACTTTGTTTGATGTCTGTATCTTTCAATCTGTTGTTTGTAAATTTAAATTTTTATTATGTTTATTGTGCAGAAATCTTAATTATTAAAGCAGCAGGAACTACAAATAGGTTTAATTCTTAACAATCAATTTCTTTGTTCATTCATCCATTGAATGAATATTTGTTGAACGCATATTATATGCCTGCCAGTGTGCTAGATGCAGAGCTATAACAGGTGCTAGGAGATTCCCTAACCTCAAGGAACCCACAGTCTTGGGGTGAGGGTAGGTAGCGATGGAAGGATGGGGAATGTGGAGGTGAGCAATCAGTTAGAATACACTGTGAAACTGCTAAAGTGGGGCGAACACTGAGGACCTTGTTTATAGCACTTACAGAGGGGGAAGCTTGCCCTGAGCAGTTGACATGGCAGCTGCACAGTGAATGACCAGAAGCAGTTAGCTGGCCACCACAACGAGAGGGAAATGACTGTTGTTTCCAGTGGGAAAGTTCTGTTATGGAAATTGCAAGTGTTTGGGTTATGTTTGGGTGCCAGTGGGAAGAGATACAGGAGACAGGTGAACCTGATCTTGAAGGGTCATATTTGTCTGTAAAGAAGTTTTAAGTTTATCTTAGAGTCTGTGGCGGGGGCAGCGGGGGGCAGGTCTCGGCAGGCAGGGATCCAGCAAAAAAGAAAAAAGAGAGAAAGAATTCATGGACATGCACAACAGGGTGTTGTTGGGGAGGAGGGGTGAGGGAAGGGTGGAGGTGGAAGAGAGTATAGAGGGAATAAATGGTAATGGAAAAAGTACAGTAAAAATAAATAGAAAACAATGAAGTCAATGAAGGACGTTTGAAAGCACTTGAACCCTTGGGGG
>JAPYXV010003461.1:0-12236 GCA_028533065.1 Trachops cirrhosus
AAAAAGTCCAACTACATTATCAGTAAGTGTGGAAGCACACTGGTCTTGTGATGAAGTCGGTCTAAATGGCACTTTCTAATTCCAGGGGTAAGGAAAAAACTTTACTCAAAATTTTTAAAATTTAACCTCAGGATTTCCAGTCAAGATGGAGGCATAGGTAGACACACTTTACCTCCTCACACAACCACAAAAAGTTACAATTAAATTCAAAACAACACCCCAGAACTGTCCGAAAATCGAACTGTATGTAAGTCCGACAACCAAAGATTTAAAGAAACTACAATCATTCAGACAGGTAGGAGGGGTAGAGACCAGCTGAGAGGTGAGGAGATGGTGTGTGGCATGGAGAGGTGGCGACAGTAGAGGCGGTGAAACAGGCATGGGTGGGCTCATATTCACATGTGGTGGATAAAAATCAGGAGAGATACCTTAGGAGCAAAAGATCCCAGCCCCAGAATTCACAGCCCAGGGTTCCAATGTCAATAAGATAAATCCCCATAACTTCTGGCTGTAAAAACCAGTGGGGGGTGGGATGGCTGAATAAACAGCAGGACTTTTGGGAAACTTCACTTAAAGGGTCCTCAAGGGTCTTAAAACGTACACAAAACTACCCACTCTGGGATTCAACACCACAACAACAGCTAAAAGAGCACCCATCTCATACAGGGAGTGGGGCAAGTGACTACTGGAAATTGGAAAGTGCTAGGCAAACCTCTAGAAGCCAGTCAGCAGCACAGTCCCCTCTCCAAGCCCTCACATTACACAGAGTCACAAAGCAGTGAAGTGGGTTGCCCCACCCTGGCAATTACCTAGGGCTCCACCCCACACAATTTACAGGTGCCTTTTACAGGAAGTCTAAGCAGCTCTACCTAATACACAGAAAAAAAACGTAGGACGGGTACCAAATTGAGGAGGCAAAAAAACACGGCTCAAATGAAAGAACAGAACTCCAGAAAAAGAACTAAACGAAACAGACATAGCCAACCTATCACAACGCAGAGTTCAAAACACTGGTGATCAAGATGCTCAAAGAACTCAATGAGTACGGTAACAATATAAAGGAATATAAAAGAATAAAGGTTACACTAAGTGAAATAAAGAAAAATCCACAAGGATCCAGTAGTGAAGAGAAGGAAGATGGGATTCAAACCAACAATTTGGAACATAAGGAAGAAATCAACAAGGATAGCGTAAGAAGACTAGGACATCTCTAAATGTGCCAACATCCGAATCAGAGGGATGCCAGAAGGAGAAGAGGAAGAGCAAGAAATCGAAAACTTGTTTGAAAAAACAATGAAAGAAAACTTCCCTAATTTGGTGAAGGTAATAGACATACTAGTCCAGTTAGGACAGAGAGTCCCAAACAAGTTGGACCCAAAGAGGACTACACCAAGACACATCATAATTAAAATGCCAAAGGTGAAAGACAAAGAGAAAATCTTAAAAGCAGCAAAAGAAAAGCAGAGAGTTACCTACAAAGGAGTTCCCATAAGACTATCAGCTTATTTCTCAAAAGCAACTTTGCAGGCAAGAGGGGACTGGAAAGAAGTATTCAAAGTGATGAAAAGCAAGGACCTACAACCTAGATTACTCTATCCAGCAAAGCTTTCATTTAGAATGGAAGGACAGATAAAGTTCATCATCATCAAGCCATTATTACATGAAATGTTAAAGGGACTTATATAAGAAAAAAAATGATCATCAAAACTATGAACATTAAAAAGGCAACAAATTCACAACTATCAACAACTGAATCTAAACAACCAATCAACCAAACAAAACAAAACAAACTAAACAAACAACAAAACAGGAACAGAATCCCAGAAATGGAGATCACATGGACGGTTATCAGCTGGGAGGGGGAAGGAGGAGAATGTGGGAAAAGGTGCAGGGATTAAGAAGCATAAGTGGTAGGTACAAAATAGACGGGGATGTTAAGAATAGTATAGAAAATGGAGAAGCCAAAGAACTTATATGCATGATCCATGGACATGAACTAAGGGGGCAGGACCACTAGAGGGAAGGGGGCACCGGACAAAGGGCAGTAAGGGGGAAAAAATCAAGGCAAGTGTAATACCATAATTAATAGAGTATACTTTAAAAAAATGTAACTTCAAAACACAAGTCCATCATCCTATCTTCTTATCATGGAATGAAAACAACTTTAAATCAGTCATTTCATTTCCTCAGTCATATAGACACAATTACAGTCAGGAAGGAAATTGGTAAACAAAAAGATTAAGTTCACTCTGGCTGGTGTCGCTCAATGGATTGAGTGCTGGCCTGTGAACCAAAAAGTCGCCAGTTCAATTCCCAGTCAGGGCACATGCCCTGGGTTGCGGGCTAGGTCCCCAGTTGGGGGTGTACAACAGGCAACTGATTGATGTCACTCACACATCAATATTTCTCTCCCTCCCTTCCCCTCCTCTAAAATTACATAGTCAACGGTTATTAAATAGTCAACGAAGGGAAGCTTCTCTTTTTAAAAGTATTGTAGTTTGAGAGCAAGGGGGAATGGGTGGAAGAGTGTGTGGGGGGATAAATGATAATGGAAAAAATACAACTAAAAAGATGTAAAAAAGCCCAGCTGGTGTAGCCCATTTGGTTGGACATCATCCCACAAAGGGAAAGGTCGCTAGTTCAAATCCCACTCAGGGCACATGCTTAGGCTGCAAGTTTGGTCCCCAGACAGCAGGCAACCAACTGATGTTTTTCTCTCACATTGATGTTTTTCTCCCTTTCTCCCTCCCTTCCTCTCTCTCTAAAATAATTAATTAATTAAACAATTTGTAAATTAAAAATGTAAAAAAAGTAAGAACAATTTAAAAATAAAAATATTGCAGCTAAAATATGAAATGTCTTCAACAAAAAATTAAAATATTTCCATTTTGCAACCCCTAATGAATTAATGACCTAGATTAAAAGTATGCAAAATATTGCCCACAAGTAAATTTGACCTGCTACCTATTTTTGCATGGCTTGTAAGATTTGATACTCTTACATTTTCAAATTTATTAAGGAATTCTTCATTTTTCCATTTTTAATAACACCATATCAGCAAACACATAGAAAGTTTAATGTGCTAAGCACTGTTTCAAATGTTTTACATAGTAACTTTAACTCGGTAACAACCATGAGATGGGTACTATTATCTTCATTTTACACAAAGGCAGAGAGAATTTAGGCAATTACCAACAGCTTAAGAAACTAAGATATGAGCACAGGCAGTTTAGTTCCAGAGTCAATGCTCCTCATCTTATATGCTGTGTCCCATCTATATCTATTCAGTGATACATCAGGCTCTTTTCATTTCAGTAAAGCAGAACTGGTAAAGGTACACTAACCCCAATGGCCCTGGCACTTATCCTGATAGTCAATTACTATAATTAATGCTGCAGCTTCTCCCTATGTCAGTTCTGTACCCTTTTAAATTTCCAAATCTCAAAATCTAAACATGACAATAAGGATATTCATATTTATCCTAATTCACACACTTACTTATTGAGCACCTAATATGTGTCAGGCATTGTTGCTAGGTCTTGGAACACAAAGGTGAATGGATAAATCATTTCTATGATGAAAGTCAGAGCCTAAAGTAGATATATGGGAAAATAACCCCTTAAACATGATGTGGCAAGTTTTATGTCAGGGGAATTACTGTGCATTAGAGAATGGGTAGGGAAGGAATGTGTATCATTTCTCTGGTCTAGCAAGAAGGGAATGTAATATCAGGGAAAATATCATGGCAAAAATGAATCTTGAAGTGAATCTTGAAAGATGATTAGAAATTCCTGACAGGGCACAAAAAGGTGGGAAAAGAGCATATGTAAAAACATGAAGAAACAAAGGAAAAAGATACCTCCCAATTTCAAGCAGTTCTAAAAACGTAGAACACACAACTTGTGGGCAGTTGAGGGTGGGGTGGATGAATCACCACCATCACCTATGAAGCTGGAAAGGTAAGGTTGAGGACAAAACAAAAAACATGTTATAAATCACAAAGCACTGCACAGACAATGGTATTAGGTTGGGCAAAAAGTCTGTTTAGTTTTTTCTGTAAAATGACACATTTTTCATTTTCACCAATAACTTTATTGATTTGGACATTATGTTGGCTATCTGCTGCTATTAGCTTCTAATGGGCAGAGGTCAGGGGTGCTACTAAACATCTTCCAGTGCATAAGACAGCCCCACAGCAAGGAATTATTTGGTCAAAATGTCAATAGTACCAAACTTCACAAACCACTTTTGACACATTCAATCAGTCGCAACAGCTTCTCCATACACTGCACAAATCTTTTTTTGCACTTCAGTTGTGTTTTTACCTTTCTTGAAGTAATAAAGCATAATACATCAAAAATGTATTTTCTCCCATTTTCAATATTAAAACGGCTGCACAAAAATTCCTCAATTTTTATGTTTTTATAAATGCACGCTGATATGACAGCTGTCACAATACAATCTAACAAAATTGTTTCCAATGAAGTTAAAGACAATTAAGCACTACTAGAGCCATCTTACAGAAAAAACTAAACAAACTTTTTGGCCAGCCCAGTATTTAAGATAATCATCACTTAAATATTATCATTTCTGACAGTCTGCTTCCTCAGCCAATGCAACGCCAGCACATGCACACTCTGAAAAACCACAGAAATCTGGGAGCCTTGTAAACACATCAGAAATTCTAAAAAGATTATTCCTGAGCTCTGCTTCAGAAGCACCTGAGATGGAATTATAATTTCCTTACACTTTTCCATCTAAAAATTTCAAATTTCAAACACTCTAGTTCTCAAGTAGGTGCTTTGCATCTCAAAAAGCCAGCAAAGACAAGCTTAGACACATCTGAGAGATCTAATGTGTCCTTAAAAAAAGACTTTTTAGCCATTCCTCTTAGAAATGTGAGGGTTCAATGCAGGGAGTCTGGATTACTCAGATAATTGCTCCAATTTTCTTTTTCACTCTGCTTTTGGTAAGTGAGGCAGGAAACAAACAGTACAATAATTTAATTCAAGTGTCCTACAAACACATTTATTCTCCCTACCCTAATTCACTCTCCACTTCATTCTTGGAGAATTTCAGTGAAAATTAAAGATATACACTGTCTGAAAAAATTACATTGGTATAAACAGTGTGTTGAATTTTCAAAGGAGCACAAGTAGGAAGAAGATGGCTGTTGCCCTTTTAAGTAAATATGAATTTTCTTAAATTAAATGTTTTCAAAACATTTATCGTAGACTCACATGCAGTTCTAACAAACAATACAGAAAGAGTCCATGTACACTCTATCCAGTTTCTTCCAAAGGTAAAATCTCACAAAACTGTAGTACAAGATTACACCCATGATACAGACATGGTACAGTGAAGATACAAAACATTCTATCACCACCAGGATCCCTCATGTTATTTCAGATCAAATCTTACTTTCCTCCCACTCCCACACTCTATTAACTCCAAGCAATCAGTGACGTTTTACATCTCTCTAATTTTGTCATTTAGGAAATATTATATAAATTGAACCACACCATACCTCTCAAGATAAGTTTTATTATTATTTTTTATCCAATATAAAGCCCTTGAGGTCCATTCAACTTGTTGCAAATATCAACAGTTTGTTCCTTATTATTGCTGAATTCCATATGGATGTGTTACATTTTATCCACTTAACGCTCAAGGACATCTGGGCTGTCTCTAGTATTTGCATATTAAGAATAAGGTTACTTTCTTAATGTTAAACCAATCTTGCATACCTGAGATAAATCCACCTTGGTCATGATGCATAATTCTATTTATACTTTTTTGGATTTAATCTACTAATGTTTTGTTGAGGATTTTTGCATATAAGTTCATAAGCAATATTGCTCTGTAGTTACCTTTTCTTATAATATCTTTGGTTTTGGTAAAGCTGATCTAATAGGGAAAATTTTCAGCTATCATTTCCTCAAGGACATTTTTATCCATCCTCTTTCTCCTTTCCTTTTAGCTGTCCAATGACACAAACATTAGCACTTTTGTTCTAGTTCCATAGTAACCTGAGGCTTTGTTCTTTTTTTCCATAGTCTATTTTCTCTGTTGCTCACATTGGGTAATTTCTATTATTTATCTTCCAGTTCACTGATTTTTTCCTCCAGTGCCTCCAGCTGAACCTATCCACTGTTGACCCCATGCACTGGACTTTTTATTTTGCTCATTTTTTCAGGTGCAGAATTTTCATTTGGATCTTCTTTGTATCTTCTATTTCATTGCTGAGGCTTTATATTTCTTCATTTGTTTCAAGTATCTTCACAATTGAAAACTGTTCATGACTACTTTAAAACCTTTGTCAGCCCTGGGTGGTATGGCTCAGTAGATTGAGTACTGGCTTGCAAACTGGAAGGTTACTGGTTTGCTTCCCTGTCAGGGCACATGCCCAAGTTGCACGCCAGCTCCCCCGTTGGGGGTGTGTAAGAGGCAACCAATCAATGTTTCTCTTCCACATTTCTCTCCCTTTCTCCCTCCCTTCCACTCTCTCTAAAAATAAGTAAAATCTTAAAAAACAAAAAACCTTTCTCAGATAATTCTAACATTTCTGTCATCTTGGTGCTGGTATCTATTGTCTTTTTTCATTCATTTTAAGATCTTTCTGGTTCCTTTTATAACAAATGATATTCCAATAACACATGAACATTTTCACATTGTGTGTGAGAATGGATCATATCTGAACTTTGTTTTAACTATCTGCTTTCTCTGATACATCTCTGGCAAGGGACCTCGCCATTACTGCCAGATGGAGTTAGAAATTCAGATTCCCTATCTGGCCTCCATAGACACCCAAGATGGGGGACTCCATGTCACTGCTGGGTCAGGATGACAGTTCTAGGTCACTGATACTGTTATAATGGAGGGGCCAGTGGTCACTGAGGATGAAAGTCCTGGCTCCCTATATGGCCTTTCATGATCTGGGGTACCAGGTTCTAGCCTGTTCAGGGTGCAAGTCTAGGCTTCCACTTGGACTTTGCTGACATGGGTAGGGGTGGGGCCACAGTCTTTTCCAGGTATTTGTCTTGACATTTTATTTTGTCATGTTAAACTGTATGTTTCCTGGTTCTTTGGCTAGAGAAAAGTTTTTTTGTGTGTTTTTTAATTGATATTACAAGGGAGGGGGGGAGAGAGAGAGATGAACATCAGTTTGTTGTTCCACTGATTCCACAATGTATTCACTGCTTGCTTCTTATGTGGGTCCTGACCAGGGATTGAACCTGTAACCTTCATGTAGGAGGATGATGCTCTAACCAACTGATCTACCCATTTAGGGAGAGGTCTTTTTATGTGGGATGTGGGTTTTTTGTCTGCATCTGTTGGCATTTCCAGACTGCCACATTCTTCAGCTCCAAGTCCGGAATATATAAGGTAAAAAGAAAGCCCAGAAAATTCACCACCCTATAGTTTATCAGGTTCCATGGTTCCAGGCCAGCATGCCTTCTGTTTTCCACATTTCAGGGTCTTCTTACTATGTTTGTTTTATAAATGATGTCCAGTGTTTTAGTTGTACTTAGTGGGAGAAGTAGGAAAATGTACATATCATCCATTTTCTCCAAGTTCTTTACATTTTAAATGTTGGGGGGAAAAAAGCCAAAAAAATATTTTGTGCTGTGAAAATTATATGCAACTCAAACTCCAGTGTCCATAAATTAAAATGTTATTAGAATGCAGACATGCTTCTTTACTTATATATTGTCTTTAGCTGCTTTCATGGTACAACAGCACAGCTGAGCAGTTGTGACAGAGACCCTATAGGCTCAAGCTTAAAATATTTACTAATGTCCCATTAGATAAAAGGTTTGCCACATTCTGATCTAGGGCACTGATCAATAGCTGCTGAAATCACAATAAGAGAAACAACCAGGCATTATGTACCTCCTGATAGAAGAACCCAATACCATCTACCATGTAGTCATGGAGTGGTGTGGGGATCAAATCTGAATCTTACCAGACCTCTAGATCCAAGGAGGAAATTGCTGATCTAGAAATCAAAAGTATTTTCATAACAACACTAAGAAGTTACAATATATTTGCCTTTTCTTATTCTCATTCTCTCACAAGTGCACTCTGGAGTTTTTCAGATAGTACATGACATGAAATATTACAAAGACTAAATGCAAGCTGACTTCAATAAGACATTAAAGAGATTTGCAAAAGAGGAGGGAGTCTTCTGTTTTTTTTGTTTTTGAAAATAATTATAAAATGTTATTTATGTTAACATGCAAAAGCTTTATTAAATTTCAAATATAGCAAATATCAATAAACTCTTCAGGGTGCTCAATAATTTTTAAGAGTGTAAAGTGCTCCTGAGACCAAGAAGTGTGAGAACTACTTTTTTAGATACAACTACCAAATTACTGGCTACATAGAAAACAAAACAAAATGTTTAACTATACTTTGAGGATGCAATCTGCCAAATCCCAACTATAAGAAACCCTTCGAGCCAAGCAACACTATTTCAACAACAACAACAACATGATGGAGGCAACGGGGGGATGGAAAGAGCATTTATCTGGTAGAAGAAACAAGACTTATCAAGCTATCAAAATGTGTAAACTGTATTTAGATCCCATTTTGGAAAACTATAAAATAAAATGGATGTTTGAGATATATGGAAAATTGAACACCAACTGGGTAGTTGATGATACCAAGGAATTATTAGTAATCTTTCTTTTACGTGTGATAATGATGTTGTAGTTATGTTTAAAAAGTTTTTCAGAAGAGTCCGTATCTTTTAAGAACACATTAAAATCTTTCTAATATGCAACAGGGAGAGAGAAGCGAAAAAAGACTGGCTCTGAGCCAATAATTATTGAAGCTAATGGTAGCACACTGTTCTACATTATTCTATTTTTGTACATCTAAAGTTCTCCGTAATGAAAAATTTTAAAGTATGAGATTTCATGGCATTCTTCACCCAAGAAGGAATGAGGATGAACAATCTGTGAAGCCTGTACCATGAGTGGTCTGCAGCCTATGTTCCAAGAGTACTGCTCTAGCTGATTCTGAATTTCCCCAAACTGGTCGAAATTAATTTCCCCAACCCAGCCTCTGGTTGAACATGGCCCTGACTGACATATCTCTTCCTGCTGAAAGAGCTCAATAAATATTTGACTGGTTGTCAAGTCTTAAATAAATAATAAATCTATAAAAACTGGTGACAGATGATCGTTTCTGCATTTAGATATCTGTTTTTAACTTCTCCTATAGTACTTATACACAAATAGCTACAATGCAAGATAGACAATGTATGATTCCCATGGCCCACAGTATAGCCTACACAATGGACACAATGAATTGGAACATATGTCCCCAAATTTGTAAATACCACTTCAGCATATGCAAATGTGGCCAAGATTTCAAAGTGAAAATAGCAGAAGTTTGTGTGTTACACAGAAGTACTTACGTACTAAATTTAAGTAAAGAATTTATTCTTATTTGGTATGTTCTTTATAAGGTCAGAAAAGAATAGACTAAGGAGGCTGAAGCAGTCAGGGAAGGCATCTTCAAGGTTAAACAGAAGAGTTTAACCTGGGCTTTGACAGTAAAATGTCAGATCCTCTACCTTGTAGAAAAGGAAAAGCCATGTTCAGAAAGAAGGACTGCGATATGTCTTGGCAGTAAGATAACGTAAGCTAAAGAATAGGTTGGTTGAGCATGTGAACAGAAAGCCTTGAAACCAAGGAGAAGTAGGGAGCTGTGACCTTTTGTTGAACAGTGAACTGAGAAGACTGTAGGGTACTTCAGTGTGAACCCCAACTCCATCACTTACTGTGTGACTTCTTACCCTCTTGAGTTTCCCCATCTATAAAGTGAACATAAAAATCCTACTTCATGGTGCAGCTGTGACAGTAAGGTTTGTTACACAGATGTTTCAAAATTTAAAGTACTTTTTTGTCAAAGTAGGTAATTAATAAAAGATCATTATTACCCAGAAAGTTTTCAAAAGAATGGCTTTGCAGTGAAATGAAATAATGTGAACAGAGATGACTAAACCTCACTTGAATGTCCTCCCAATGTTCTGTGAATGTTGAGTCTCTGCCACTAGTATATAACACACTGTAGAGTTAAGTTAAACCAAAGGTGAAAGCTATCTTGTCTTACTCAAAGTTTTATCAATTTATTCAAACAATGCCCCCAGCACTAAGCAGAGCCGGCTCTGGACCCTTCAATTTCCTAACAAATGAAGGCATAAAAGGATAAAAAAGCTCATTTAAATCCAGTTTATTTTTCTTTGGACATTTAACAAGTGTGATTAAGATACTCTTTTACTTCCAGAGATTACAATGTGACAGAAAAGATTAAACATATAAACTAATAACTATCATACAAAACAGTAGTTGATAACTACTAAAAAAGAAGTCAAAATACTTTCACAGGACGGATACAAGTTATGAATCTCTAATTTCCCAGCACACAACAGGGACTCAATGTACGTTCCAAGAATCATTATTTCCTGGGAGAAGTGGCAATTTTGCCTCAGATGCCGAGAAGACACAGGAGAAGATGGTCATCTAGCCCAGGAGAACAGCATGAGCAAAAGTGCTGACGTGGGAAAACACCAGATGTCTCCAGAAATGGCAAATGGGTTAGAGTTTATTGAAACAAAGACTAAAGGAACAATGTGTGGAAGGCCATAAAGATGGGCTGGGGGCTGGATCACAAACAGCCTTAAATTTTAGGCTCTGGTGTTTGGACCTGATTTGATAGTCAATAAAAATATGTCTTAACATTTTGAAAAGAGGTAATATGACCAATGTAGTGCTTTAGGAAAACCTGGAAGCAACATGAATAATAGGACAGTTAAACTGAAACATTCTTAAGAGGAGGGACCATGTCTCATTCACCTTTTGAATGTGTACTGTTGCATCTGTACTATGCCTGGCATATTAAAAATAATTTTTTGTTGACTCTATTACAATGAAGAGGGACAAACAGCTGTGGTACAGAGAGCAACTGCCCACCCAATGTCCATTCTCCCTCTCTTCCTTACTATATTAGTAAGGCAGATTCTATATGGGACAGCAAGGTGCAAATTTTTTAGATCTTCAATTACTGTAATTGTATTTTTAGTATATGGTAATAAAGTACATACCATGTAAATGTTACCACAAATTCCATAACCCAGAATCTGTACTTTATCAACATTTAAGTAAAAACAGGAACACACCAAAACTATTGTTCCACCTCAAATGTTTAATATGCACTGGGATTTTATTTTGCATTCATTAAAATCTTTCCCAACCTTAATACTGTTATCTTAAATTCACTTGAAAGTTAATTAGGATGAGGGTGAAAATGAAGTCAGTAAGAAAACATTAAGAAAGAGAAAGGATTCAAAAGAAAATTCTAATGCAGGAACTCAGAAAGAAGTGGATATACAGAGTGAAAAAGATGAAATCAAAACTTACTATGTTAGTGTGCCATTAACAAATACAGAGAAGTCAGGAATTGTAAGTTTGGGAAAAGAAGCAGAGTGGCAGGAAAAATTAACACCAATGACTACAGTTACCATTAACAGAGCATCTAGCAGGTTCCTGGCATGATGTTAAATTTTTAAACAATTACCACATGCACGTGATTTAAAAAAAATCAAAACAGTGTAAAAAATTTTCTTCTCATTCTAGAGTCCTAAACTCCCTAGTTTACTAGATTCCCTCATCAGTGGCAATAATTATTAATAATTTCATTCATATCCTTTCAGATACGTTTATACTTGCCTTCATATTTAATCCCCACAACCACTTTCTGAGATAAGTGGTATTACTTTATAAATTAAGAAACTGAGCCTTAAAGAGGTTAACTAGGAATAAAGCCATGAAGGGACAGAGCAGGGGACTGGAACATAAGCGCAACCATCCATGAACATACCTCCATATACTCAGGGGTCTCCTATATAAACACTGGCACAAATGGTCAAAGTGTTTGTAATAACAAAGGACTTGTTATTTAAATTATATCACATGTATACTGTGAAGAAATATGCAGCCATAAAACTAAGGTTAAAAACATAAGGTAGAGCCCTGGCTGGCATAGCTCAATGGATGGAGTGCGGGCTGTGAACCAAAGTGTTGCCAGTTCGATTCCAAGTCAGGGCATATGCCTAGGTTGCGAACCAGGTCTCCAGTGGGGGCCACATGAGAGGCAACCACACATTGATACTTCTCTCCCTCTCCTTCCCCCTCTCTTCCCCTCCCTAAAAATAAATAAATAAAATT